>JAGXCT010036037.1:0-13427 GCA_022495035.1 Philopotamus ludificatus | reverse complement strand
TGTTATACAAAATCGTGTTATATAAAACCGTGTTATACGAGGCCCGGGTGTATTTATATTAAAAAGTTATCCGTGAAAAAATCAAAACCTTGGGGTTCCCAATATCGGTACGGCTAGGGAATAGAATCGTAATATACGATTTTCTTGAATAGAAATCGTTTACTTTATTATATTACCATTTTTTATATATATTTTTACCACAATTTTAGCTTAATGCATTAGATGTTATAAATGAAACTTAAATGTATTATAAAATATTGTTTAGAATATTTCTTTTAATTAAAAATTACCTTTAATATTAATTATTAAGATTTTGATATAGATTAATTATTAATATGATGTTTTTAACATTAATTAGTTAATATTTGTGGACTCCCTAATAATAATTAACAATTAAAAGTAATTTTAATAACCTCCAATCATATTATTCATTGTATTAATAATTTTATTTGGAATTAAAATATTTAATTTTAATTTTTATGTTGAATTTTGATATAAATAATGAATGTAAATAGGATTAACAAATATTTAGCTATCCGTAAACGTATCCCTTAAACGTCTGGGGAGTCATAACATTCAAATGACTTGGGAATAGAGACAGCTATTACATAGCTAGGATAAATGATTCTTTAATAATTTCTAATTTGAGTAATATTCTGTATATTTAATCATAAATATTTCATATGTACTATAGTAAAAATATTTAAATATAATTATTGTAAGTATAGTATTTTTCATGTAATTAAATAAATTCCCGGTCCATTTTCTCTCGGTTTTCAACGCTGAGTTTTCCATAAGTAAATAGCCGTTGTTTTGAAATCAATCACCGGGCTTGGATGTGTCAACACATTTGCTATGTAATATTCAGTCAATTTTCCCCAAAGGAAAACTTGCGTAGAATTGAAAATTTTCCTAAAAGTGAAACAACGAAGAAAAACCGGGTCGAACGCTATAGATTGAATTTCCGGCTCGCCATATTATTGCGTTTCTCCGTCGCTCCGAGAATTTTCCATCCGAATATCCGAAAAATAAAATAAACATAATATATTCGCTTATAAAAATGATTATTAATAAAAAATTAATATATGATGTCTATGTCATAATTTACGACATGGCCCATATGGATGGATTTACTTATGAAAATGTGCGACGCCATGTTTTTATTTATTAAAATGACATCGGGGTCCGCGGGCCTCGCATAAACAATCGCTGGACTAATAAAAAAACTTTTTTTACTACTCTCATATTAGTTTACATGATTCAACTCGCATTACCATAAAAAGTGAGTAATGAAACGGGGGCACCCGGGGAAACACAATGATGTCTCCGACAATAAATATTTAAGTGAACCCGCTACTGTATAGTCCTAGATTGTGGAAAAAAAAGGGAATTTTTATTCATAGTGTATAGCCGAGGCCGTGTTTATCTAAATTTATTTCTATCGTGTATTATAATACGATATGAGATATTTCGTTAATAAATAATTCGAAATAATGTATAACTTGTAGGGTTGTGAAAAAAATAACAGAACGACATAAATATTTTCCAAATGTGGTATACCATTAGAACCCTAAGAGTATAATAGCATTTTTTTGCACATGATACATGTATTTTTTAGAAATTCATGTCATAGAAAATTCGTGCAACAAATCATAGAAAAATCTCCAAAAACAATTTATTTACAATAATTAAAATCGTGAACAAATATTTTATTTATTTTACAATATTTATTGAATGGCGATCATTTGACTCCTCCTCCATCTTATAATGAATCAAAGATACCACAACTGTTCAAACTATACAATTTTTTTCTATATTTACGTATTAAATCATAATCACCTTAAATTTTAAAGCGTCATCAGCTGAAAAAAAACAACCATAAAACGATTGTAATCATTTTACAATTAATTATATATTAATATAATATCTTATAAAAATTACTGACCTCATTTCTATTTACTGTGCATCAAAGATTCTCCAACTGTTGCATAAAATAAATAAATATATATTAATTAAATGTTTTAATTTGAATTAAAATAATATTTTCTACCATTATTAAGAATATTAAAGTCGTTCTTTTATAGTAAGTAAATTAATTAATACAGTAATATATAATAATAATTATAGTTAATTAAAGGTATTATTATTAACACCAGAAATATATATTTAATGATGTGTATATCTATTTATAAATATCAAAGCTATCTCTAATTATTGGAATATCTCCTTATGTATTTTTATTATTTCACTATTTTAATATCTCGTAGAATAAACTTAAACCCAGAGAAGGAGCCCGTAAACACCAATTTATGTTGCAGGAGATCCTAAAACCACTATTTTGTATAAATGAGAATGTGCAGTATTATTTTCCTCCCAAAGTCTAAAATATATTTTTTTGTCTAATCTTTGTATGTGATATAAAATTATTTATTTATTTATTTATCATAAGAAAACAATGCGTGATTGGCATTACAGATTAACCCAGGTCGCTAATTACGCATAAAAAAATAATAATAAAACATATGTTTAATTTAAATATGTAAAATAATATTGAAATAAAAAGTAGAAATATATAAAAATACAAATTAACAACAATTTAATAGATGTTTTATGCATAGGTCCGTTGAAGTAAAGAATCTTTGGGAGCCTTCGAGGCCTTGGTAAATATTTGCTAATTTACTAGGAGTAAAATTAAAATACGTGAATTATTAAAGATGGTTGTGGTTATAACATTTTATGATATTATCTATAATGACTTTTTAGTAAATCTTTAATTCCTTAACTAGAATTCCTGAACTCTTAAAACATATATTTTTAAATTGACAAATGACATTGGAAAGTGATTATAATTTTAAATTATAATTAAAATATAATCAATTCCCTTTTCCTAAGAAGTTAATTCTGTGATAGTTCTTTAAAAAAATATATTAACTACTGCATGCTTTAACATTCACGATAATTAAAATATTTTATTTAAATATATCGATAATTCGTTATATATCACTATGTACTTATTTTAAAATCTATCCTTATATTAATAATAAATAAATAATTATAAATATTTTAAAGAGGGATAAAGAAAACTGTATGAACTTTCTATTAACTCATGTTCAATATATTTTAATACACTGAATTTTCACTAAAATATTTATTATTTAAAGGTATTAAAAAAATAAATAAATAGCAACTAAGCAAAATTTTAAATAAATAACTGATATAGGTAGCTCTGATAGTTAAATAACAAAAATGTGAGAATCGTATCACAAATTTACGTATAAATAGAATATTGCATGTAGAAGAGAGAGCTCATAACGACGCAAAGGTAGAGAGAAATGGAGAACTGGATTCGGTCTAATATGAATCTGATATTCATAATTATTTCGACTGAAATATGCGAAAGAAATCTCTGCAATCTGGTTCTTTTTGATTAATTATAAAAGTAAATTATATAATTACATATGAATTAAAGTTAATATTAAGACAATTTTCTTATTACTCATTTATTAGTGAAATTATAAATAGAATAGTTAGTTTTTTTAATTAATGTTTTCTTTTTAATTATTTTTTATTAGCCTTGGCATTTGTGACTGCCTCGGCAATTGGGTGGAAATGATAAAAATCGAGCTGATATAAATTAGCAGTGGTTGTAAACCCGGCCGACATAAAAGTGGTATAAAAGTGGCGTGTAATTGGCGAGCACAGTGGCGCACGTAGCGCTTGTAACGAGCCAGCTTAGTGGCGGAGGGCCCATAAATCGATTGAGAAAACGTTGCCAATTGTGTCGAGCCAGCCAGTTCTGCGACACGCGTGGGAAATGCGACCGGGGACTCCTCTCTCTGCCTAATATATTCTTATGTAACAGATGGGCTGGACTAATCATGGGACTTAGAGAGCTGCCGCAACTGACATCCCTGGGAACCGATACTAAGAATAATATATAAATATTGAATAATTCAGAGTTTTATGTTGTATTTATTATATTTATATATCCCTTTGATATGGTCACAGAGTTCAGAGTCCTTCCCGAGCTCGTTTTCCTCTATTTTGGGCTTCGTGATTAACCTACAGGACTTTTCTATACGTCTGCTTGGACCATGTTTTATTTCTTTCGAGGATTAAATCTAGAACTAGACTAGGAATATGGTTAAGGGCTATTTTCTAGATGTTGAAAATTCAGCATTATTTACGACATTGTATTAGCTGTATTGTTAATGGGCATTTTTTTTCCTTGAAGATTCAAAGTATCGGACGAAGAAGTTGATTGGCAAAGGTTTATAATTACTCAGAGAGTTGTTACTAATAAAAGAACGCAATTTTCGCATTAGATTCGAAAACCTCGATGTTAAATCTCCGAGGAGTGAGGTAATGTCCGTTTTGGTTGAAGTTGATCTAGCGTTGAAATTATTATTGAGCTTTCAAGCGCTTTATTTATGAGATTACATGAGTTTCACATTATGATATCATTATATTTTGTATTTGAAATAATCTAAAATAAATAAGAATCAATTAAAAACAATTCTTGGTGCTAATAACCCTTGTAGTGTGTTTGGACAAAATGATAAGAATATTGGATCCAATTGATCCCAACCAGAGCAGCTGCCTTATAGTCTTTACCATTTAGTGCATTGTCCATTGTCTAGAAAACTCTAGGATGTATTCGATCCATCGTTTTCCTGATTCTTGATATGATATCTTGTAGTAGCACTGGATGGCTCTGTAGCACAAGACAAGAGTTATCCCAGTCTTCATAAATCTATCGATATCGATACTTTTGATAAATTATTTAAAGAAAACCCATTCAAACATACATTTTGTCATTGGTTCTATACAGTAAACCCTAAACGCGTAGGTCAAGGGCAGCTTAAATTAATTATGTTTAAAAAAACCCAATTATTTCAAGTAAATTTCGTAAATATATAATGAAATGCGTTACCGCGTGAAATAAGAAAGGGTCAATGCCATTTGGTTGACAACAAAAAATAACACGTGACATTGACATTGAACAAGGTCATTAAACATATACGAATAGAAAAAGGATCGACGTATTGATTTCGTTAAATTTTCATTTTTAGTTTTAAATAAATTTAAAGATGAAAGAATAGATAAAATACACCCAGTTAATAAAATAAATCCATTTGTTATAAACATGTTATGAAAGCTGTATTAACCATCTGCACTTGAAGCTTTTTGAAGTCTTCAATACCTCAACACTTGTTATTTAATAAATTATTAGTTTGGATTTGTGCAAAATTATCATTGTTTATAAATTTAGTGAATATTATAAATCTAAAATAATAATTTTATAAATAATACGTAATTGATTTGTTGCATGCCCGTCAAAGCGGCGGCATTCGAGTAATACCGAAAACGTCGATGCCGCTTCTCAGGCGACATTCGAGTACAAAGGGCATGGGCTCCTAATGGATTTCCTCATTACTAACAGTTTACTCTGAATGTAAAAAAAAAACTAATTTGACTTTCTAAGTAAATTACATTGAAGATAACCCTTTAAAGTAATTTGCATATTTTTCGATTGTACATCATATTTAATCCTTTAAGTGCACTATTGTGAAATTAAATCTCCGAAATATTGCACGGGAGTATTAAAAAAAGCTTCAAAGTTACCACTCATCAAAGCCAATATATTGGCTTTCGGAGCCCAAAGTGTTAATACACAAAAATTGTGAAAAATCACACAGTAAAAGTTTTAGGATTTTCGACAAAAAATTGACAAACTTGCTTAACTTAGCCGTGTCGATAGGGTTATTTAGGACCCCAAGTTTTTGATATTTCTCGAATAACTATTTTAATATAATTCCTACAAGTCACAAACCATTTATATTTCTCTAAAAAAGTCTATAGAATAAATATTATAAAAATCATTGTTATTATATCTCGATCGTATCCGCTACTATGTGCTATTGCGAGTGAAGCTGTAATAGTAACACATGCGGCGAGAACTCTGAGCCGACGTGACGGATCGGTTAAAGTGACTGACACTAGTGGTGCATAAGGATTATTATATTCTCCTTGTGCTTACAAAAAAATGAGACCATGTGGTATTATATCCATTGCTGACTGTCCTTCTCACCTAAGCGGCGATATAAATAAGCGAGAGAGAGACAAAGTGTATGGCGCAGTTACTATCGTAATATATCGCTAACTGCTTCTCTATTTTACTTAGAAATTCATCCTTCAACGGTAACTTGATAAGCATTGAAATATATTTCCAGTCATTTGAATTTAGATAATAAATAAAATATTTATTAGATAAACTAGAGAATGGTTCAATTGTATTTTTAACTACTACAATATAATAATAAAATACGCAGTATTGATATTCTGGAAAATATTTTCAACAATATAAGCTTTTCCTTGATCCTTGCTCTTTATATGTGTATTTATTGTATCGATATTAGTATTTTTAAAGGTTTTATTGTCAAATATTTTTTCTTACCGCATATTGTTTTTTTAAACGAATGTTTTGTTTAACAATTCATGTTGAATAAAAGGACATTTATATGAAGAGAGATAAACATGTTTTCAATGGCATGTTTATGAAGATTGACATCGTTCCATTACATTATAGATTCTACAAAAATAACAGAAAAATAGTCCCTCAAATCGCGCGTGCATCATTTCGCTTCGATTGTTGATTTATTCAAAGGGCCCTTTGATACGGAAAGAGCAGTTTAATTCTCAGCTACCATCGGCTTTTATATGGCTGGGTTGATTTAAACGTTTGTTTTTAACGCAAACATTAATCAACCAACTAATCGGAAACAAAAGCAGTTTAAAAAGTTTTTTCCCAAAAAAATATTACCTCCAATAAAAAAGTATAAAAAAAACACGGCGACCTGAGCTCAATATTCGGATTGATTTCAAGAAAATTGCCAATTCGAAAAGTGGATCAAACGGATTGATCAGCCATGCAAATATTTCACCGGTCAGATGCCGTGTCTCGGCCAGTGAAAGTGTTAAAGGAGTGCACGCTCGCCGAAGAGATGAATGGGGGAGATACGCGGACCGGGCCCTCGATGGAGACGGATCGCACCACTTTGGTACAAGTTTACCAATAAACGTGTATATTTCGTCATTATATTTTTATTCCCGGTCCAAATCGGTTGATCGGCTTGGCCTGGACATAACGTGGAGGACGTGGAGGCGAAACGAACAAGACACAAAAACACTCCTACCTAAACCTACCGGATCCCCCGCAGCCACTCCCCGCGTCCGCTGCGAAAACACTTTTAAAAAGTTTTGTACGGTCGGGTCGGGAGAAATTCCCTCATTATATCCGAACAAATAGGTCTCCCGACAAACAAGACCGTAAAACACATATTTCTACGGGACCTGCTGGATCCGACTCATCCCCTCCATAAATCCCGTGCTTAGCCTAAACTTTTGATTGGATATCGCACAACAACTGTTATAGTTGTGCATCGCTGACTTGTTACTGGATTTCTGCAATTTTTCAGATCGCGATTGACTGACGTGGTCTCGCTTAATCTTCTTTATGCATTCCGGTGCATCAAACAAATTGATGAAAATATTTATGGAGGAAAATTCTCTAATAGATGCGTTAAAAAAATACGTCATACGATGAAAATATATATTAGAAATTTTGTTAAGACCAAAAATGTAATACACCAATCCCTCGATTTACGCGGTCAGAAAAAACAATATTTTTTTTAAGAAATCACTCAAATGCATATATTGCATCAGATTACTGCCACTTCCACGACCAGACGTCTGTAACCCCTACATTGTATGTGCAGTACGTCAAATATTGTTGTAAGTTTTAAATTCTCAAAAAACTTATAACCGAATGAATCTGCCGTTCGTACAATTAAAAAAAAAACGAAATAATGAAACGAACAAATGTCACCCTATCCCTATCCGTTAGGGAGATGTTATAAAATTTAAATGTCAATTTATTAAATCTATTTCTCAATAAAATTGTATTTTTTATGCCTTGTTTTACGCGGTTTTCTGGAACCTATCCCCTTACTTTATATGAACTCGAAGTCTCGATTTACGCGGATTTTTATTTTCTGGGACCTATCTATCATTTTTGTATGAACTTTAAGTCTCGATTTACGCGATTGTTTCTTGGAACATTGAATTAAATTAAATTTGATTTATATTTAGTGTAATTTATATATATTTGAGAAATTAAATAAATAATTTTAATTTATCCTCGATTTGTATGATGAAATTTGAGTAATATATTGGGTTCGGTCATAAATAACTTCCGATTCAGGTAGACGGTTTCTATTGTTTGGATTTACTCGCAATGAGTCACCCGACAAGGAGTTTTTTGTTTTCACTATACAGATAAGTGGCCTGTCTGTCATTCGACAGCTATTTAGTGTGGACGATGGAATTACAGTGGGGTTATTCCGAACCCTTAAAATGGAGAATAGAAAAATGCATATTCGTCATGTGATGCTTTGGGAATTCAAACAAGGCACTAGCACTAGAGCGACGGCAAACGATCGGTCAGTTAGAAATTGGTTTGTGAAATTTCGTTCCGGAGATGAGTCTTTGAAAGATGAACCGAGGGCGAGTCGCCCTTTTGACTTCGATGACGACATTTTAAATGCGATATTGGAACAAAATCCACGTCAAACGACAAGGGAGACCACATAATCTTAGTGACCGAATTAAGGCAGACCGAATGTCTATTGCCACAAGTCTCCTCTAGCGGCAAAAAATCTAGCTTTTTTTTAACAGGACTATAACAGGCGATGAAAAATGGATCACCTATAAAAATATTGTTCGCAAAAGACAACGGTTGGAGAAGGATCAACCTACCTGACCCTAAAGCCAATACTCATGGTAAGAAAACTTTATTGTGTGTATGGTGGGATCGTCGAAGAATAATCTATCACGAGCTGATGAAGCGAAACGAAACGATTACTGCCGATACATATGTTCAGCATCTGCAGATAGTTCACGAAACACTACTGGAAAAGCATCCTGCACTCGTCAATCGGAAAGACGTTATCCTGTTACACGATAACGCCAAACAACACTTGGCAGAAGTGACTCAAGAAAAAAATCTGGAGCTCTAATGGTCTGTTTTGGCACATCCACCATACTCCCCAGATCGATGAGCAAGTTAATCATGCCCTCGATACTTTCTTTCTGTCCAAACCCACCAAATTTTATGAGGCGGGGATCGATAAGTTGTTACCATTAAGATGGGAGAAGGTTATATTTAACAGTGGTGAATACATAATAATGCGCGTGTCCTTATAACCCTGAGGCGGGTTTTTGCCACCTGGAGGACACCTCCGTCTCAGCCATGATGTCATGACTGCGGACGGACGTTCTCCAGGTTATCTTGGCTCTTCGAATACGGGTCAGGTTGCCAACCAGGTGCCGAGCTGTCACGCGCGGATTGTAACATTAATAATTAGACGAAGTTAGGGCCAATTCGTATTTATTTACGGTCGGTCTGATCGGGTGCTACGGGCACCTCTCGTAGCAAACACGTCACTGAATTAGCCTGGATAGCGGCCTGACTCCTCATAGCTCCGTAGAATCTACGAAACTACGATTGTGCCCAACCGCTATCGCCGCCAAGTCTAATACCGGCACGCGACAACACTCGACTCGATAATAGGTTAATATAAATTTGTAATTTTGTTAAAGCGAAATAAAAGTATGATAAATATCTAAGCATCCCTTTCATAGACACTTTTCATACCTGCTTTAAAAACCCCGTTTTGGGCAGTCAGAAATTGGTCGTTGTCAGTTGACAGGGTGATTCGTTTACGCTGTCATGTCAGTCACATCTCTGTGATTTCTCTCGTACTAGATATGCGCCTCTGGGATCTTTATTATCACATCTCATACCAGAGATTCGTCTCTGGGATCTTTTATCATCACATCCATATTTACCCATCATCGAACTGACGACATCTGTATTTCTTCAATAAACATCACAATCTTCAAAACAAAGCGTGTTTCACTTTAATACCGATCGTCAAAGCGATCGTCAACTACCAGACGGTCGAACGTTTCGACGCCAGCGGTCGGATGCCCATTTTAATAATCGGTGACAAGTCGCGCGTCGTAACAATTGGAGACAGCGATGGGTTACCTTTACTGATATCGGTACTATCATCGCGCGTCTCCTTAACATTTTGGTGGCAGCGTTGGTATACCATTTTTTGGTACAACTGTCGCTCCCCCTTAAGAATTGGATCAGCTGAGCATAAGCTGAAATCACTTCGACTGGTGCATCGAGGGCTAATTTGAAAGATTTCAATACTTTTTAATACATTTATTATCATTAAATAGCACGGAAAAATACATCAAATCTATTAGTATCTATAGTGTTTTTTGTAAACTTTATTTTAAAAATATGAATCGTTCCGGCATATTATAACGACTGTTCCATCTTGTTTTACAGAAAAATGCAAGTGAAAGTTCTTTCCCGTGTTATAAGTATCATTTTTTAATGGCTGATCTTCTAGAGCTCACTACATTTTTTTACTCTATTTACTGTATCCCTGGTTTATTCTTTGTTATTTTCTTTTTTTATAGCCGTCTATGAATTAATAATAAATTTTCATCTCTCATACTAATGCTTCGGAGTATGATTCTATAGATTGAGCTGGAATATTTTTATAAATGACCTCAGTAATAGAGAGGTAATATACACGTTAGACATTATTAACATAATTTTGTACATATCATCATCATTATAAGCGCAATAGCCCTATTGATAAGCCCTGGCTTCATTCAACATCCTTCTCCATTTCATCCGGTCTACCGCTACGTCACCCCATCTTCCGATAAGTTTCAATGATGCAGAACCCCTCTGTATCAGTCCAACCACTTCAGTCTTGGTCTTACTTTTCTCTGGGAACAGAGAGGATTGTTATCCATAAGCCTTTTCGAGGACTGACTATCCTTGACACGTGACCGGCCCACCAGAGTCTGGCCATTCTGACGACAGTTGTGACTGGTATATCTTTGTTTAGTCGTTACAGCTCTTCGTTGCTTCGGATAAGCCATTTCCTTTCGTCGAATACGGCTCCAAATCCTCTAATCTAGTATATCCAGTTGTAGCTCATCTTGATTTATCTAATCGATCAGCATTTGTTATATTTATTATTACATAAGTATAACGAATGTAAGCAAACCAGTAAAAAACGATGCAGACTATAAAAAAAATTCTCCCCTTCTAAAAGGTTTAAATTTAAATAAATTAAATGTTATCTAAGAAGCGATTCAATCAGCTAAGAAAGAATATTATATTTACATATTTTTTTAATATAATGGATCATGTTTTTCACCTAATATGGAGATATATTTTTTTATTAAAAAGAGAAATTTATAAAACACGTTTAATATTTTTATTCATAAGTAATACATACATATAATAATACGTATGTGTTGATTTATGTACGCAATCGAAGATATCGTAATCTATAGATGATAAGGTAATCACTTTTATGTTGTGGAATTTTTTTTTGTATTAAAATAATCAACAATTTTTTTATTATAAAATATTTATTCAGATTCTATTTCGTGTTTCACATGTAATGATTCTAAAGAATTAGCTTCGCTTATCACAGGATAATATGGTTGCGATTGTTCTGGAATATCGGTATGACAGTCGACGATGTCGGTGCTCTCTTGTAATTTTTCTAGCTGTCCTTTAGTGAGTATTTTTCCGATTAGGGATTCGGCGTATATTTGTTGACTCCTTGACATTTTTCTGATTTTGTTAGCGATAAATATACCGAACGAATCGTATTCGTCGGGTTTATTATATTCTTTATCTGCGGCGTTGCCGAGCTGAGATATGAAATCGTTCACGTCGTCGTCTAATTTTCTTTTTTTATTGATCTTAAGATCGGAAGTCGATTGGACAATGTCTAATCCTGGAATCGGCGACGATTGCGTCTGAAAAAATAATTGTAATGAATTTTTTTATTTATATAATTGATTTATTTGAGTGATATTCACCGATGCTTCTTCATCTTCGTCATCTATGTTTTCGTCCGGGGCTTCAGTGAATTTTAATAAATTATAATACCTGTAATATGTAATTTTTATTTATTTATTGATTTTTGTTTTGTTTATATACGTGGATTGAAATGAAGATCTTGTACCACAGCATCGGTTGGTGTACCGCTCTACTGCCTATCCTCTTCGATATTTCAATCTTTCTACATTCTTTTCTATAGCTTCTGCGCAAGTTTTGTATTTTGTTTTTAACCATCTCGCGACTGGCCTCAGGCACTTTGTTGACGCGAAGCATCTCGACCATTTCTTCGTATGCTTTCCGGCGCGATTTGTTGCAAGAGTAGCTCGGGTCCTCGAGGCGCCATAGACAGGGCAGATCCTGGTACTTCTGGATGAACTGTCTGGTGAGTTTTTTGGTCCATGGTCCGTCGGGCGTGGTCATGGTGCCCGTCGGGCAGGTTACGACGAGGACGGGCCACGTCAGACTGGTCCGGTCCGATGCTCGTTGGCCCCCCACCGTGTGCGCAGTCTGTGGAATTCGGTTCTTTGCGCCGATGTAACGGCGTAGTGTAGGCAAGGCGAAGTTACGGCCCGCGGGCCACGAGCGGCCCCTCCGAGCCGCTCACACAGCAGCGGCCCGCGACCTACGCAATAAATATGACAGTACCGCTCGCTTACGAACTCCATAACTAGCGGATAAAAAATTAGCAGTCATGGACATTGAAATGATTTTTTTTTATATCTAGCATTTTTTTAATACAGATTTTTTATAACTTTTATTTAGAATTCGATTAAAAAAAGTCCTTTGACGCCATACGGCTATTAAGGTGCGTTTCCGAACTGCATCCACTTATGGCGCAGTAGTGTCGTGAACGTAGACAACAATACTTAGCAGAATACATAGTAAAATGACGCCGATTCCATCACGTGACTATGCAGATCGTGATTTTAGCCACCGTGTCACTGCAGTTCGACTTCTCAACTACAGGAAACCCCCGTCCATCGCCGGGGTGACTTTCTGGACATGGCCGCGATAAGGTTCACTTTGATAAAAAATATTTGCGTATTTTTTATTATGATAACAATTATAAATTATGAATATAATCGACTGAATGTTTATCTCTTATTTTATTAATTAATTATTTTATTACCTGTGACTTCCAATCAATTGAATAACTAGTCTATCTACAAATTAAACATGAGTCAGTCGTTTTTAGTTTATTTTTAGCTTATTTTTTATAGGTTCTAATAATCAATAGTTTCCAAACAATTTGTTAGAATATTTGGCCTTACTATTCTATTACCGATGTTATAAAATCAATGGTCACATTTCGTGTTCTTATGTTTTCGCTATATAGAATGCGCCCTCTTCCGAGATGACGGGCCAATCAGAGCGTCCGCATCCCTTTCATAGACAATAAGTCTTAATTTTCATACCT
>JAGXCT010036036.1:6212-23368 GCA_022495035.1 Philopotamus ludificatus | reverse complement strand
TTGAAGAAGGTTATTCTTTGGTGAATTCTAAGTAATTTTATTTTATAAAATCCTAATATTATTTCCTTCTGAAGAAAAAAGCCTTAATATATATAAAAAAAAATATGCGCAATCTTAAACTTTGCAGAATAAATTAATGGATATTGTTCAGGAGTTACTGAATAAAGCAAATGGTGATCCATTACTAATGATGAATGACATCATAACTTGGGCCCAATCAATCCCAATGGAAGCTTCTTGATAAAAAAAATCATCATGTTTGTGTAGTACGATCAATTAAGAGGTTTCTATCTAAAAATGCAATGCCGTTTGTGTTAAGCAATACGAAGAAAATTAAACTTAAAAGATCTATATAGAAAACTCATCCCTACTGCAAAATATAAATTGCGAATATTTATTAACGTTGCAATCAATTGAAAAACAATTTTCTTGAAAAAGGCCCGATTTATTTGTAAGTAATTTCTACTGATGTTGGACCAGTTCATAAATATTATTGAAGATGATTTAAAAATAATGCTGATACAAAAAATACAAAATATAAAACGTTTCAGGGCTCAAATGAGAGAGAGCTGTATATTCTCCCAAGATCTATTTAACTTACAAGGGGAGTATATTATGAGAAGAGCACTTGAAAACTGGGAAGGATTCAAAATAGCAGGAAACCAATGCCCAATTTAAGATATACGAAAGATATATTGATAGCCACCAGGGAAGAATAAATGGCCGAACTGCTCAAAAGAGTTTAGAGCAGTGGTTCTTAACCTGGGTTCGATCGAACTCCAGGGTTCGGTGAGTCAGTCTCCTGGGTTCGGCGGAGGTCAAAACACACACCCGACTTTTTGTACGACATTATGAAAAATGATACGACGTATGATATAAAGTTTCGGTTAACGCGCATATGAAACTGGTAGGGCTCAGTACCTCCAACAAGGTTAAGAACCACTGGTTTAGAGTAATAAATTAAAATTTAATCAATATTTCCAAAACCAAGCTGATGATAATCGAAAGAACCAATCAGCTATTCAGATCTGCTAATCTTCCGGACCTGGAAAAGGTTGAATAATTTCTATATCTCAGATCTTTACTTATGTAAGGATAATTGTGAACTAGAAATAATAAGGCATTATGGGATCTCTATGAATACAATGCCAATGGAAAAATGTTGTCGACAATTCGGTAAAATTAGGTCATATCCAAAAAGACAAATAAAGTCTGGTGCAGAGTATGGTATTCTCCATTTCAACATTCGGCGTAGAAACCTAAACTATATAGGAAAATACGTGGAAAAAAATGACGGAGAACTCAACTACATGTCTCAAAAAAGATTCTCGCTAGAAGAAATGATAGCCTAGAGAAGTTAGTTACGAAGTGAAGACCGCCACAGACTCCACCGTAATAGCTGCGATGCGAGATGCGGAATGCAGAGGATCCTGGAGAGCTACAACCAAGGAGATTCAGGTCAAAAATGGTCACGATCTTCACTCACGAAGATTTTGATTTTTTTAATCATTCTTATTATCCTGAATATCACGAAGTATTTTTTATGGAATATTTTCTTCCGAGTATGATTTAATGTTTTATGAAATAATTCAATAGAAACATAAGCATTTTTTTTTTAGAAAATTATGCTTCGTAGATAATTTAGAGTTTTGAAATAATCGTAGCCGGATCGGATTCAGAGAACAATGTGTGGAAAAATTTCAGCGACAAATCCCATTATTACGCACGAATTTTCCCTAAATTACACCGCATTTTGACAGTGTTCGAGCACGTCATTATTTTCCATCAAAAACAACACTTTCACACGTACGCGCCGTGTTCGAGACGCTTAAACGCGCTTTAATGAAACGGCGACAAAAATTAAAAAGCAAACAAGCGATGAAAAAAAAAATGTGTTGACTGTTAATTACAATGCGGAATAAGAATGCAAACTAGTGGCAGCAGTACGTAGTTCTGGCGTGTATGTGTGTACGTAACATTAAAAACGCATTAAGCGACTAGAAGTGCTTTCGTAATTCGTGTAATTCATATACACACAAGAGTCGGGAAAGGTTTACAGGGCTCGTTATCGCAAGACAGAGGACCGCTTGATGTCGTCATGTTTTTACAGGGCATTAAGCGCAGGGAGTGGTTGCAATTTATTACGTCAACGATCTATCTGCAAATTTAACATTTTTTTCAGGGGTCCGCAAACAGCTTGTAGTGTATGTATATATAGTGAGGATCATTCTGGAGATTCGTTATATAAAGCCGGGGACAGTTTTAGTACGGTTGTTAGGCTCCGCATACATATATACGGGCTGGGACAAGGAGTACTTCTGTTTAGGACGTTTTTTATGCTCCACATGTGTGGAAGGGTGGGTTGGTTGCAAACGAACTGAAAAACCTTTGTCAGCGGCAATAAGTTGAACTATTGTTTACTCGGCTCGCCGGCACAAAGGGTTGAAGTGTGTGCGGTTAGCACTCCCTTCCTTGGTCCGTGGTCCGGATGCGGAAAGAAAACGTATAAACAAATAAAGTGAGGAACATCAAAGGGACCAACGCAAAAAACGTTACTCCGACGCACCACGCTGTGAAATAATTCAAATGCGATTCGGCTTCGTGCCGGCAACGCAAAGAAAATAAAAGCTTCCGTATATCAAAGCAGTTGATTTTGGCTTCACAATTTCAATAGATTGATTCGAAGATGCGTTGCGCAACGCATGCGCTGCTTAACAAGCGTAAAGAGTTTGTTGCATTCGGCCGGGATCTCGGGAGAGGGTTAATTGATTTTGGAAATAGAAGCCGATCACAATGGATCTGATTGAATTTATCGGAATTCATGGTCGTGTTTCGTAAAACGACAATGGACATTCAATCACGGAACAGATACATTGTGGTTTCGACCACGATTCGAATTTTTTTTTTAAAAAATGACCCAAATTGATTCCACAAATCCATCAGCTAGTAAAAGGTACGGGTTTTATCTCGGCGAAAAGATTATGCAAGCGTGTGTTTACATTGTCATTTGAGAAGGGTGGCAGAGTAAAGCATAGGGATATATTTACACGGCTTCCATCTTCTACGAGGCCTCTTGACCCGCGACGGGCCGGATGCCGGACCACAAGACACACATGAAAGAACCACGATCACGATGTCCGATCTAATTACGAGTGTGTCTCGAGGATGGAGCGAGAGGAGAGCGCTCGTCCATTCGGCTCGCAGAGTAGAAACCACTTTGGTGAACATACAATGAACCGCAAACATACTGGGTACACGGCGCCTATTACAGCAGCCAAAGATCCTCAAAATCTCATAACAAAAAACTGCACACTTTTTTCTAGAAAATTATGCAATCATCAATACAGATAATCATAACGATTCGACTGATATTATTTATAATTAAAATATTAATTAAGCGTTGAACAACCATATGCTCGTATAAACTCGGTCGATGCCCGCAGAAGATGGGCAGTTAGCCGCCGAGTCGAGATGGGACACTTAATGGCCCAACATCTCGATTGCCACGTACGATCTTCATATCCTTATCGCTATTTTATTCACAAAATAATGCTGAAAACATTGACGTATATTGCAAAAATAAAAATGTTAAAATATCACCGTGTCGAGCCTTGTGTATTTTTTTTATCTCATCTATTATAGGAAGCTGGTCTGCGAGACATTTGTCCACTTACCTGGGACGTCTGACTTGATTAATAGCATTGGACGAACGTTTCGAACGTATCACTTACCTAGAAAAAAAGAGAAAAATCGATTAGATAAAACATTCAACTATAGAATCAATCCATTTTCGTGGAGGGGGGGGGGTTCCACGAAGCATAAATCACGGGGCTTGTCGCCAAATTTCAATAGACCATTTGGAGATACGTCCGAACATTTTTTCTAAAAATATATGGATCTATTAAAATATTTAATAATAAATAAGCATAGTAAATTATTTACATATGCAGGATGGTCATTATTATCTATAACGGACATCCTTATTGATTGTGTCAAATATGTATAACCACTAATGATTTAAATAAATAATACACAAATATCTCATTTATGTCATTAAAATTATAACCATATAATTATAACTAATTTTAGATAGAATTTAATGCGAAACGGTAGTGAAGTGATTCACTAAGCGCAATATATTTAAAAATTCTGCTAAAAAAATGCAATATATCAGTAGATTCCGAGTCGGATTGCAAGAAATTGCAACGGCGTTTGTTGCAACTATTTCTTTATCGCACACAGAACTCTTTGGACAACGAGGCACATACATCAGAAAATACCTTAGAGACTATTAAAACTACCTTCCAACGGTCGCATACAACTTTCCCACTTAGCTGCAAGTTCCTAATGGGAGAGGAAAGTTTTCGCAGCAACAATTAAAAATAATGTAATAATCCGAATCTGCAAGAGAATTAAAAACTAACACCGGAAAGCTCCACTAGACATCTTCATTATGAAGATTATCCACTAACGAATTGTGCATTTCGTGAACGGTGCCTTGTTGGCGTAATCGCGAAGAATTTAAATTTTAATAAACCTATTCAAAACAGAGGAAACGAGCCATCAGTTCCATATCTTCGCTTCCGCCGGGCGAATAATTAAAATAATTAGACTATCATCGGGCAGATGATCGTGATTACCACATTTATAACCCACTTTTTTTTGCCTGTATCTCCATCTAACAAATCTATAATCGTAACTCGCTTGTCAATTAACTGTCAGTGAGCTCATACAAATATGGCCGGTACACCGATCTAACGGGCCGGTGTCAAATTGATCGGCCCTGATTGATCATTCGATGGAATAGTACGAGTCCCAATTAGACGGCACCATAAAAATCGAAGATTTCTTCCTCCATTTATTTATTATGCCGTGGCCTTTTTTTATTATTTCTCGTCTTGGTTTACATTTTTACAGCGCTGTAATTTCTATATAGTCAATTAATCTTGGGTGCGCCCAAAATCTAAACGCTTCGGATTAAACTGCTTAATGGAAGCAATAATTTCTTTGGGTAACCTACCTTATATGGGTTACTTAAGCGCCGGTAATATTGTATAGAAAGTTACGAGCGGGTTCAAGCTGATAATGACAATTTAAATATCTGAAACTGAACGGGAAATGAATTATTTGTGTTTGTAAACGTGGAGGCTTTTAGAAAGCTGCACTAAGTGTCCCTTCATTAGTGGAGGCTAGATAAATGAAGCTCAATACAAGAAGTGCCAAAATCTCGTATGTGATATTGTTGTTAAATAATTTATGTATTCTTCTTATCAAATATTATTGAGAGAAAATATAATATGTATATCTAAAAATATATCTTTGATATTATTGAACAAAAAACATATTGAATATCTGAATAAATATCGTAATAATAAAAAAAAATACATTTAATTGAGAAATATGTAATGGTAATTATCCTTTAACAAAAAATATAGTACATACTGTGCATATATTTTTAGAAATAATTATTTTTTTATGTATTGAATCGATAAAAAATAGCCAACTCAATTATTATCACAGCGAAGTGTAATACTTCGATACGTTCCTAAAAAATCTATGTTATACGTAATTTAGAATTTGAAAAAAAATTGAGAATAAACTAAAAAAATGCTTATTCATTTCTTAACTAAAATCTTTTTTATGAGCATCATTTTTCTGTCGTGTTCAATAAATATTTAATATTAGTTACATTCATATTGCTGAATGCATATTTGTGAAAGCTTTCAGTAGAAAGATTTTCGTGAAGAAAAAATATCTTAAATATTATCAGATTCCAGAATAAAGGCGTTATGTTTTAAAGATTATCAAATGTTATCTTTACAAATATAGTTCCACTATTTTTTTAAATCTTATTGACGTGATTGGGAGTGTAAAAGAGCACAAAATAATATTCTGTAAATATTAAGGGGACCAAGAAGTAATCGCGTATTGTTTAAACGATAAAAAAAGATTTATTTCTTATTTGTTTACATAATATCATAAAATATAGTTTACATCATTGTGTACAACCAGTTTTTTTGCGGTTTTGAATCAAAATGCTGGTTTAAGTGGTTTTCAACTCCTATTTCTCCTAGAGTGTGCTTCATAAACCTGATAAAGAGCGTGGTCTAGTAAATATGAAAGGAATGATAGAGCTAGTATAAGCCCTGAATTTGTCACAAGCAATTCTTGCTTTGTACGTGCGTTCATTGTCGTGTCAAGAACCAGGAGCCATAGTCCTGATTTCGGTGCATTGTTTAAATTTCTATTGCCTGATCTAAACTTTCGAAACCCAAATTGGCATCTACTATCGTTGGCACTTGACGGTAAACTTTGTTAATGGATTTAGTGGCCTTGCTGGCGTTGAAACCCTGGTCATAAAATAGCAGCATACAATGTATGACATCTTCATTGTCAGTTTCGGCTATGGACATTTTACCCTTAACAATAATGTAAAATTGATTGCACAAGAATAATGTAGAACCTATTTGTGTCTGGACACAAACATCAGTTCATAAATACGCGATTTCTTTCTGGTCCTATTATTATATTTATTATTTTAAAAAGTTGCTATAAACGTTTATATATTTTAAAAATAATTGGAGTTGCTGTTTTTTTCATAGTTAAAGAACTCTGATTTAATAATTAGTGAGTGTTCATTGATCGTTCATCTGTTATCTCGTCTGTGCATCCACAAGCTCGACTCCTCGTTATACGACACAATAAAAAGAGAACAAGGAGTGGTCTTGGCCTATGCCTTTAACACGACTGGTTTTCGAGATCTCATCCACGCACACATACACCCATTTCCGACCCAATGTTTACGCTTCAGTATATAAAAAGCAGACAAATGATTATGATAATGACGCGTTTTTTTCCCCGACCATAGGCCGAAGAAGCGCAAGCTGCGACACAGCTTCATTCACAGATTTCTTAGAACAACGACCGCGGCTAATGCTGATTAATTACCATTCCGCGAAGAAAAACGAATCCACTTATGTAAATGGGACTCTTTTTCGCTTCTAGTCGTTTTCGTATCATTAACATATATTTATTCGGTGTCACGGACCCGAAATGTGGAACCAGACTTTGGGACTTTGTGTACATTGGATATTTAGGTTCGAATAATGGCGGCTTTTCACTAAGCCTTCATATACTAAAGCGATTACCCTGGACTACGGTAACGATCCTCATTATCGAGGGCGGCAACAGTCCCACGGCAATAATTACACCTGGTGTTAATTAGAGAAACAGTTAATACGTGAGAGCCACACGTGATAGCGGATATAAATCTATTCAATCACATGCATTATAATTTAATTCAAACCAGTGACCCTACTATTGTATGAGCTAATATTCAGTTTAGGGCAATTATCGTTTTAAAAGGAAAAACTATTATAATAATGTGGATATTCAATCGGACGTGGGCACGGTGGAATACGTATTAAATAAATTTATATTTCTAATGCAATATTAAGATCATTATCATACAATAGGATTCGACGAATCTTAGAAGCCATTAGCACTAATACCGACATTCCGAAGATGTTATTTGGCAAAATATCAGTGTCACCGCGGGTAAAAGTCATAGATGACTGTATGGAATTTGTATAACTACGATTAAACAATCATTAGGCCAAGGTGAAAAGACCAGATCGTTCATTTGTGAAACTGCTTTGGAAATTGCTCCACACTTATCATCTGACGTGAGAACGGGTTGCGAACACTTTTCAACAACGCGGCGTTGATATCACTTTATTATCAAACGCGGCGTTTTTGGCAACACACTTTTCAAAGAACAACCATTAATATCCAATTATGGATAATAAAAAAATGTTTTTGAGTGAAAGTTTTTTTTAACACTTTAAATGTTTTAACAGCAGATTGCATAACGTTCGACACTTGTGGAATAATACGAATTTATTACTTTAATTGCATGCAAATAGGGATAATAGCCGAAATTTAGTATCAAGGATAACAGGGCATTAGTGCGAGATGTGCTCACAAACCTGTGATTAAATGGTTGTTAACCTGAAACACAAATCATTGTTGGGATGCTGTTGCGTACCGACCATATTTTATCGGATGTTGTAAATCATAATTATATACGATATCAACGAAAATGTGACGTGTATGAAATATATTTTTAAAAAATACGGTAGGCTTAAACAATAATTTATGATACTCTCGATGCAAATTAGAACAAATTAATAAAAACATGATTAATTACGCCTCAATCATCGCTAACTACTGTGATTATTGATTCTGAGTGCTTCATAGAAGAGCAATCGAGTCAGGAAGTTCGTGGACGATGCGTCATGAACGAGTTATTTTTTTTTAGATGAATCAGCGTACTGATTTGCCGAAATTCAGTTCAGATATCGAAGATTGAAAGGAGTGATCTATGGTCGTCGAATTGCGGCCTAGATCTAAATGGATTAATTGATTGCATAGATCGATAGCGTACGTGATTTTTAGAAAATAATATATGATTGATAGTATTGATGATGTATCTGGAACGAGCTTCCTTCGCACGTTTGCATACGAAAAAAAGCAACGAAAGTGTGCTTCGAATGCCTTATTCGGCAACACAATAACGCACGTTTTCGTCAATCCTTCTTCGCCACTTTCTACCATGGATTTTTTGAAATTTCGTTCGTAATTTCACGCTCTGGATTTTCGTTTTCGCCGGCCAGAGTGCAAGTCAGTTCACACCTGAGCACGTACCGAGTCCGCCGGACTGGACAGTTTTGTTTCCAATTCGCCTTCGGGGTCTTGTCGCCGCCATTGTTGCCAAAGCCATTAACAAATAATGAAAAAGGCACGGGCGTTAGTTGGCGTCGTAAAGCGGACGTGACCCGGCATCAGCTCGGCGACTTGACGCCGTCGTCCATAAAACTGGATGCTGGACCCTCAAAAACTCCGGTACCCCCCGAAATTCCAGACGTGTTTACCTTTGTCATCGTGCGATTTTTAGGTATTGTTTTCGGGCGCCGAATTTAACAACGGCATCGTGCCTAGTGTTTTCTTTACCCCTTTCACGGCTGAGTTATGATGTGTTTGTGCAAATAAAATGTTTACATTGCGCGTCAGCGAAACATGCTTTTGCACTATTGCGTCTTTTTTTCTCAAAAAGAACATAAACAAGTAAAGGAATACGGCAGATTCCACAAAATTATTTAATACCTAAGACCACACAGATTTGAATACTGTTTGTTTTTCCTGCTCGTCGGCGTTTTTTTTCCATTGCTCTCGGTTAAGGCTCTATTATTACAAAAAATATAAATTTGTAAATGTGGTTTTTACAATATATACCTAGCGAAGAATGCTCCCATGAAACCCATTTATGCGACCATTGAACCACATTCACGGCTCTGTTTTTGTGAATATACAATGCGTTGTTTGTCTATTACATCATGGAGTCAAAATTTTTTTTTATTGTAACCGCACATAATTTACACAGAAGAATTGGTGATCTTGCGTAGAATGGATCATAGTTCAAAAATGAATCATAATGCGTTGGAACGAGTCACTAATCCCTAACTCTCGAGTTGCGGTCATAATTTTTCATCGAATTTTGGCGATTTAGGTCCTTGAACTTCACAACAATGCTTTTCCAGGAAGCTTACCTATAACTCACTCGCCCATTACGTTTAGCAGTCCAGATAGATCCGAGAGCTAGTTGCCGCGGAGCAATTGAGAGCTGGTTGGTTGTTGGTTAAAAAAAAGTTATCACGAGTTTGCCTTTCGGTCACGATTTGGATTTAGACCGGCCAGCATTACCTGAACTCTCTCATTAATCGTTTTTGGTGATTCATAACGTTTCACGGTATTTTGTCTTTGTCCAAGAGACGCCAATTATCGAGAGTGCCAACATTTGCGCCTAGGTTTATCACCTTTTGGCGAAATCTCCAAGTTGAGACATTGCGGTCGATACTCTTTTATTTTTTATACAATTTATTATTGCGTAAAATATCGTCGATTTCATAATAAATTTATTTGTAAACAAAAACTCGAAACTTTTCTACACATCATAATTCTTATACGGGAGGTCAAATTTAAGTTTCAATTATCAAAAATGAGGACCGCAGTAATATATTTTACGTAAGTAAATTTTAATGAAGGTTTATTGCGGCATTACGTGCTGCGGAAAATTTCTCACAGCTTGTACCACTAACCGCCGAAGTGAAAAGAATAACACTGGCATTGTAAAATGGCGGGAAAAAACGGCAAGTCGAGTTGACAAAATAGTTTTCGATTTTTACAACCTACCACACACGACCACATCGTTCCGGTAATGCGATGTTTCCGGGAAAGTTGCAACTAATTGCTATCAGTTGCACCGGTGCGGTCTCAAATTGCGGTCTACGTGTAATTAGTCGTGCTATTTTAGGGCCGAAAATTTAAAATGTTCGCAAATGAAGATGAATTAATTACCAAAAACATATTGGATGCTGTGAGTCATGCCGTGTGTCATGTCGTGTCGTTGCAACACGTGCCTGCAGCATTATGATTAAATATTGCATTATTCATGACCCTCAATAATTTTCAATCAATCACACATGTGGGGTTGCATTCGTAGATAACCCAGCTTAATAGATAGGGGACATATACAATATGTAGATATACGTAAAAAATAATATGATAATATTGAGATGAAAATATAAATCAGCTTCGATTTATTTTCAGTTGAACTCTGTGTATATATAAGCCGTGATTCTAGCATCTTATCAACAAATAGATCAATCCGAGTAAACGCGAAAGACATAAAGAAATATTGGGTCATTTCCTGTATTTACCGATTGGGCGATAGCAGAATGGAATCGAAAGAGCTCAAGAAGATAGTGATTGTTTCTAATCCGTCCTTATCTTTATTTTACAACTTCACATAAGTACGTAGTGCAATAAAGACTCGAGTGAAAAGAAAATACCAATGGTATTGTTTGGAGAAAAAAAAAATGTAAATTCCAGATTAAGATACTGGTGCACGTACACGTTTTAATTATGTCATTAACTTAATTATGAAGAGCTTTGGTCGCAAAGCAAACACCTGAATTGTAAAAACAATGAAACGGAGGTGGCGTGACGGTTAAAAACAACACGATCCACTTGCACAATGGCCGCGGAGCCTGAGCCCCAGTTAACCCTGGAACTCTGATGGAAACAATGAAAGGGCTTTGAAGTCTGAAAAGTCGGTCGTACTACGGCAACTGCGTAGGTCGACGGGGTAGCTTTTCAGATTCAAAGCTCGGAAATACAATTAACCGCTTGAACGTTAATTGTGAGTAACGCACGGGGTCGTCGTCGCTGTATTCGCGATTCTTCGTCGCGATACTTATTTCAATTACGTGGTTTTGCCGCAAAACTGTTACGTGATTGGTATACGTAATGCTTCACAGAACGACCAACACCTCAGTGACAATAAAAGCAAAAAAAATATACAAAACTATTTATATAAGAAAATGAAATCGCAAATTTCATATTATTAACTCTCAGTTTTTCTGTAACAATACAGCATTTTTCATGTACATACTTATTATATTGAATTAATAGCAACACACTTGTTTACGTTGGAGTTAATGTAATTTTTAGAAACAAAAAATGAAATAAAAAATAAACAAATAACTTCAAGATTGATAATGGTTTATGAAATATTTCATCCATATTAAAATTATCTACAATAAGGGGAAAAAAATTAAATCCTTATTTTAATATATTTATGACTGTGTAAAAATCTTTATTCAGGGGCGGATCGTTCATATACACTGCGGAGATGCAGCACCCCCAAGCAAATTAAGGAAAAATATATTTTTATATATAAATTGAATTTATATTTAGTGTTACGTCACGCAGTATAGAGCAAGAGCGCTGTCTCGTCAGCGCTATCAGCGTGGTGTATTAGATGGATGCGGTGCGGCAGCGGGGGGTGGGGTCCCGTGCCGTCCATCTGAGTCGCTTTTTTTAATGTTTAATCTTCTGCAGCATTCCCGAATATTTTAAATACGAGCCGCCACTGATTATATTTAAAGCTATTACTGAAGTTTATGGTCAAGTATTAACTATAAGTAATGTCAATTTTGGTTTTAAAGATTTAAATATGACAACTAAGTCATGAGCGTCTTAATAATTTGAGGAATTATCTTAAAAATTCACATTTCCATTATTTAAATTGAAGTTATTTATATTAGTAATACACCTAACTCCTTTTACACACGGTTTAGGAATAACACTAAGAGGAACACTATATTATTACACGAATTTTTTGATCGACATGATTCACATAGTTTATTATTATTTTGAATATCGTTCAAATTAAATAACAAACAATTCAGTGCTAATGAATATTTATGATAACAATTGATTAGAATATTTAAAAAACGCATAAAAACTTATATATATAAATTGAATTGAAATAATATTGATATATTATAATAATGTAAATGCGTATTATTGAGATTAAATATCTCTCTAAACAGCTACGGACGTTTTCAATCACTACGTTATCCTATTATAATGAATCCAATATTAGTTTCCGTTAGATAGCATTATGTAAAATAGAAAAAAATGATAAAATAATTGCAACATTAACTAGGAAAATTATATATTCATGTGAATTTCCGATATTTGCAGCATGCTAATAATATTATATATATATATATATTTACTGTGTAGCAGAGATACAGTTGTACATATAAAAATGGAGGGAGATATGTGATATTAATTATATATACTTTTGATAAGAATTTTATTTATACATAAAATATTTATTATACATGGGTAACGATAACATAACTAAAAGGTCTATTGAATTTGATCAGTAAAATAGACAAACGTTTTGTTTATCAATTGCTTGATAGTCAAATACCATGCGATGTATCAAATCGTTACATTGTGACTAGACATACATGCAAATATCTTAATTTAAAATATATCACACGCACCAATCTATGAACGCAGTGTACCGATGCATGTCCATATTTTTTTGCACGTGTGCAGTTCGTTATGCAACGCCCCGGTCACGAAAGGGTTAAGCCGACGCAACGCCACATACATCACCCGGTCAAGTTAATATTTCAACGCCACGGTGCGATTATGATAGATTGGAAAAAAATATATAATGAATGGTGTTGTGGAGCGATGATTCCCATTTGATAGCTATCCGCCGTTTAGTATGGCGAGGGCCCGTTCCGTGTCACTGGCCAATCTTTTACGAATTACCACGGACTCTGGAGGAAATCCGACGGCGATAATCGCTGAAAACAATGTCACGTATGGACAAAGGAGTCACGTGATGAACACAAAACAGTCGCAAACTTATCGGGGGGCGGCTGAAAAATACATATTTCACCTGAGCTAAATTTGGATCGTATCTGAATAAGAGGCATACATGACAGACGCGATATCAGTATTCAACTAAACACCGAAATCTGTAGCGAACCTCCGAGATACGTGGTCAGAATTTTTATCCGCACTCTTGATAGAAATGTGTAAAAAGTAAATAGAAATGGAAAAGGTTGTGGAATACGTAAATCAAATTAAATCCCCAAAGAAACGCGCGTGCCGGCAAATAAAAATGTAAGCAAATTATATCAGCTCACAAAGAGCGGGTGTCTAAGGGGTTAATTCATACGATTCACGTGAAAACGTATAATTAAATCGCATAAAATTATAATAATGGATCATTCTTTCGGTCGGATCGAGCACTGATATATGAACGTTTATGTTAACAACAATGAAATAAAAACTTTCGTTGCGAAGAGATGCGGCGCGATAATTTTGGGCCATCATTAATAATGCGTTTATTCAAATAGAATCTCGTTTGCGCTATCTACACAGTTTATATTTAAATATATTTAGACACGGTTGTCGGATATGGCATATAAATTAATGTTAAAGGTGAAAGTATGAGTGAAAAAATATGTATATAAAATGCGTGCCATTATTCTAAGCATTGTTTCGTGCGTATGCAAAAAAATATATAATTAATTTTGTGGTGCTCACGTATTCGAATCGTTACGTCGAGCCGGATGTGCATCAAACTTGGGCAATTTAACCGACGAGGGTTAGATTGCACCTAATAAAGTTGGTGTCGAGGACTGCGGAGGAAGCAGATGTGAGATGTGCTCAAGACAACGAGGGCTGTTCAAAAGTACATATAAATCGAAACGTTGAACAGTGGCGTAGCTCATGTTTTAGGCCAGGAAAAATTACAGATAAATAAACTAAAAAGATTTTTTTGGAGGTCAGTCAGTATCTTAAGTTTTTATTTTGTTGTGAAGTATGGAGATGTTAAACCACAAAACTGACGAAGGATACATCAGACGTCGTCTGCTGTTTTTTAACAAGACTTGATCACCAGGAAGGTCATCAAAGCTATTACCGAAATTTATGATGAAGTCATAATAATACGCCGTAGAATATTTTGGAAATACAGGACATGTAAAATTCAACAAATCGATATAAAGTAAATTCCGCTTATAAGGCGCGCTAATTTTTTTTTAATACCAAGTTATTTGGACCAAATTCCAAGGAACAGAACCAAATAATTTACTTGGGTTGACATGATTCTGTTTAATTGGGACAGTAAATTAAAAAATGTGTCTATTTTTTTAATTACTGCTATTATAATTGTCTGTTTACATTTTTTTTTGTTAGTAGTTACATATGTAACTTTTTTCTTAACCTAGCCGTGCCGATGGTATATATTTGGGACCCAAGTTTTTGATATAACTCTTGAAAAAAATCGAAAATATCTATCAAATTATGAAGCATATTATGAATAACTATTTATATTCTTAGAATAATCTTTTTTTTTAAAAATATATTGACTTAACATACATGGGGTCTAATTTCCATTATAAATATACCCCTTCGGACGACGCGGTTGTTTTCGAGCCGCCGTGACGGATCGGTTAACTGGAGTTCAGTTAAGAAAACAAGACTATTGTTTAATCAGGGCTTCGAACCGTTTTTTTTCGTTTCGGTTTTTGTTCCGGTTCAATTACGCAAAATATATCATTTTGGTTCCGGTCTTTAATCCGAAAAAATAACAGATTTTTCAGGTTTCTGTTCGAACTCAATGATTATTTTCTGTGATAAATGTTTTTATTTAAATAATAAATTTATAATAACCGTTAATTATTTTCGGGTTACCTATGGTTTTCGTTCTAACATAAAAAATAATAACTCGGGCTGAACCAAAAAACCAAAAATTACTATTTGAAGGCCACATATTATTTTCGTGTACTTTAATATTTGTTTTTATAATTTGAAATGTTTAGAAAAATATATTCTGATAAATTCACACCAGTTTATTTAAGCCAGTCTCTTAATTAAAACAAACATTTTATTTCTGATAAGCAGAATCAACTGTACATCTAAAAATATTGGAATGAGTAATTTTATCACTTTGACTCATTTTTGGTGAATCAATTTTCTAGATATCAATTTACTGAGTTTCAAAAAAAGTATTTGCTTATGACATATTCTTACATGTATTTCAAGGTTTAAGAAAACTAAAAGAGTTTTTCATTAACGAGTATTAAGGCCTCATATCCAGCCAGGCCCTTGTACGTTGAATAGTTAATTCCACAATATTAAAAATCGAAATTTCTAACACAATGACACAAATAGCTTTATAAACGTTCACAGATTAAAGCCAAAAAAGTGAGATTCATAAAAAAAAAAGTGTGTGTAATTGAATGACCGGTCGAAATGTGTAGTAATTGCCGTTTAATTGTCGAGTCCCAAATTTTAAGATACGTAAAAATTAAATTACGACATTAAAACTTTCTACGCCGGTTTACATTCGGACGTGGTATATAAATCAATTTGTCCGCAGAATTTGGGATGGAAGGAAGTGATGATTTCGCGGTCGTGTCAGGGTTATAGCAAAAAAAAGTGGCATATTTATTCAACGCTGTACTAACATTGCACATGTTATCACTTTCGTTTCCGGGACAGGATCATTTATATCATTTTTGACTGACGGATGTTTGTTCAATACCAAAAAAAAAAGTGAAATTACATTAAGAAATTGTTGAGCATCAATCATATTTAAAATTGGCATTAAACAAATTAAAAAAAATATTTATTTAAATGCTAAGTAATATACCTGTAATTTTAAATCCTTATGACAGACATATTCTCACGATGTCATTCAATTTAGTGCATTATTCAATGCACCTGCCTACCAAAAGCACTGTGGGAAGAAATGTAGGGATTCGTAAAAGAATTTATCGATCCGTTCAGCAGGGTGTATGAACGACGTCATATTCATTTTCGTCCATCGGGATAAAAATAACGCCGATGATGCAATAAGATATGTGATCCAATTTCGCACACAATAGGCTCCAATTAAGTTGGAATAACAAAAATGTACAGCGATAAGGAACGATATGTCAACGGGGTTTATTGTTTGTTTAAAACGAACTTGCATAACGCGAGATGACCTGGATAGATCTGATACGTATTGTGCTGTCGCCGGTCGTATTACCAGAGCTTCAATACTCGATATGGTAACCGACAATAATCCGGAATGAGACGTTTTAGATTTCAAATTGAATTCGTACGAGTATGGACCGCGTAGTTTCCCCCAGAGCAATTATTTACCTTATTCCAATTTAACGAAAACGTTTGGATATAATGTACTACTGCTCACATCGCGATCCAAACACACGCGTGTAATATCCCCAACATCCCAAGGCTGCCGTAAATATTCCGGTTTATTTTTTTTTCTCCTTTGAATTTAATATTTAGTGGTTGTATATCATTGAATTGTGCGAGGCGTGCCTTTCACAATGGCCAGGTAGAGCCAGGTATGTAGGTAGCTGTCCCTTTACCTGGAAACGTGCAGTGTCAGTGAAAGAAGCCAGGAGTGCCGGGATTAGGTGCAGGTAAATTGGATTGTGTCTGTCACGTCCACTTTGTGTATTATATACTGAGCGACCAGGTTGACAATTTATTCCTTGCCTATTCCAGATATTTCAATATGTCACAAAGCCGCCGAGGAATGGCATTCGTGCAATACGTCGTATTGCGAATGGATGATTAGGCGAATTTTTGGAAGTCGACAGTGCAGTAGACCTCCTCTAACTCCCATTTAAGGAATTTAAAAAACTCGATTCAACATATTGAGAGTTTCAACGACGAAAAAAAATATTTTGACCGATAATTTT
>JAGXCT010036035.1:26636-47496 GCA_022495035.1 Philopotamus ludificatus | reverse complement strand
TTAAATGTTTTTCTTAATTAAAATACATATGTATGAATAATAGTAATTAATTAATGGGTTTTATTTTTTTTAAACGATTTTCTATATTAAAATGTTCTAGTAATGGTATTTTGAAACGAAATAAAAATGAATAGTTTGGATTATCCGTGCTATCCTCTCGCTACATTAGCCCGGATAATCGGGAGTGTATTGTATACATTTTATACGACGCATCAAACAATTGGTCATATTGAAGCAACACTGAAAATGGATCATATTGTCTTATCTATTCCGAAGTCAACCATCATGAACGAATAAATTCTAATAATGGATAAAGAATAAAAATAATTTCTCTGACATCATTGATAGTGACAATGAAATCTTAAAAAATCAATTTTGCGAAATCATATGACATAAGATGATGTAATTAACGATCAGTCATTTTCTGACGATGATAATAGTTTGTAAAGGTGAGTTCGCCCACGTTTGCACACATTGTGTGGGAATAGATCTCTGTATTAGAGATGATAAACATTTTTCGACAAAATAGCCACAATATCCACAAACAAGATGAAAATTTCATTTTTTGGGGAAATTTGTTAATGTAATAATGTCATTTCGTCAGATTGTGCAATCATTTGCATAATAAAATTTAAAAAAAAAACATCGAATAAAATTAAGGATTAATTTTCGATTTCTGAATATTTCGAGAATTGTTATTGTAAACAATTACTGCGTTTGCATACAAATATATACGTATTGCAAATCTCAAGGTGATGCAAAAAATACGCACATGTCGAATGGATATCGATTATTATTTGAATTAAATGTAAACATACAAGTACGCAAATATGTAATCGGTTCACAAGAAAACATCATAAGTTTGCTTTCTCTCAGATAAATTGGTATGGTTATATCGACCACATCTGGCATAGAATCGATGACAAATTGTGTCGAGTGAGTCTTATATATTCAGATTTGTTTACACAAATAAAATATAAAATTTCATCATCTCATTCACTTGCAATGGCCCTTCGCGGAATTTGTTAAAAGTATATTTGTTCAAAACAATCTGAGGAGTTTTACGACTTGATATGAACACATTTCACGTATTTAATTTTAGGGAAAATGATATGAATAAAGCGTTGTTTTTCAATTGATTCGATTATGTTCGACGCACTTGTGACGTTTTGTAAACATGGAAATAATGAACGCATTGTGTTTTTAATAGTATTATTTTAATGACTAACACTATTCAATAAATATATTTTTAAATAAATGTACTTTTTCTATTGTTTCGATTTTTTGAAAAGCAATCGAAATATATTGGTACACATTCGTTTCGAACGTCTAGTTCCGATTTCTTATATATTTATTTTAAATTGAAAACATAACCAATCAACACAAGACGAATACGTCCACGCATTTCCGGACGAAATTGTCTATGGTCATTTTTAAACTAGCTACCGAGTTCCGATCCAATCTTTTGTGACGCTTTTGTTGCGTCGATCGTCACGAAAAAGATCGTCGAACACATTTACGTTTAGAAAAAAATATATATTTATGTTCGTATCGATGTAGGAATTCCGCACGAGACGTCAGACGTTATTGTTATTTACACTATTATCGCAAATGTCAACTATAGTGACAATAGAGCGCGTGGCGTTGTTTTTAAATGTAATTTTGGTCTAAAGGCGACCGAGGGCAGAAGGGAGGGGGGGCGGAGGGCCAGACTAACCTGACGCAGGCGGCCCCGGAAGACGACGGCGAAGGCGCCATGGCCGATGAGGTCTCGCGTGCTGTACTCGTAGTCGCCCACGCACTCCACCTCGGGGCCCGCGCGGGGCCGAGGGGGCGCCAGGGCTGCGGCGGCCGCGAGCTGCGGCTGCCCGGGCGAGCTGCAGGCCGACCACTCGAGCCACTGCCACTGCCGCCAACCGCGCGCGATCGATAAACAAAACAACAAACTGCGACATCTCTCCGCTCCAAAATAAAACGACTCCCTCTTTTTTCGTTTACGATTAGCGCTATAATGAATCGATATTTATCTATATAAATTTGATCGTTTTAAAATTATTCGTAGGCTGAAGTGACGATTGTCAAAAACAGCTGAGCGTTTGAGAACAATGGATTACCCCCTCCTTGCATAATGATGACGAATTGAGACGACTCGATCTAAATTCGCAGATCATTCGAGCACTTTATGCCCACTTTCAGCATTCCACTATATTTAACTAATGTTTAATAAATATTTTTAGTGACTCGAGCAAACTTTAAATCGAATAACGGATACTAAAACTAAAAAAAACCTTCTTGTATTTAATGCATATATGATATTGGAAAAAAGATTCGTTCAAGGAATAATTTTATTCATTTAGTGCCAAAAATTATATAGGTTCTCATCAAATTTAAAATTTTACATTTAAATAGCAAAAAAACACATCCTCCTTTTTACTTAAAGTAACTAAAATAATAAAACAAACTTCCTGTTTTTTAAATCTAGCCTCAATTGTGTCTACGATTTAGATGAGAATTTTCTGAAACCTACTTTATTCACACTTTAATATAAATAAGTACAAGTATTGATTCAACACGGTAAATAGTTCTTTGTAAAATAAATTTTACTTACGCACATGGTTTGATAATAAATAATCGCAATATTCGAATTTCTTACTGAAATGCTTACTTTATTGTTGAACATCAAAAAGATTTAAAATTTTTTAGTCTCCTCTGCAATATTTAACTTACTTTACTGTCTTTTTTTTATCTTTAGAAAATGGCATTCACCAGATGGAGCCTTTAGCAATTTTTTTATATTGCTGAAGATGACAATAAGTACGAAAAGAAAAACATTTAGGAGATAAAAACCACAACACCATACCAAAATTTGCGTTCCAATAGGGCTCCAAAGATTAGAAAATATGTAGGTAAGTTTTCGAAGAATAATAAAAATCCTGCTTGTGTTTTGTTCAAAACCTCATATACTTAAATATTTCTTTGATGCCTTAAATAAAAAAACGCAGACCATTTCAAAATTGCCACTGACATAAATATGAGTGTTTTGTTTCACTTGTCAACAAACCAAAATATTGTTACAATAATGTTTAATGGTTCGATAATGCCAATATTTTAACAGAGGTATACTTTACATTGTAAGATTATTATTAAACATATTATTCTAATATTACATTAGTGACAAAATTGATTGTACATTATTTTTATTTATATTTAATATCTTAAAAACAACCGCAGACACTGGCGTGGCTAACTCAGATACGTACAACTTTGTTGGTTAAAGAAACCACGATCTTCGGTTCATGCTTTGAAATTTGTGAGTGATTGCGTAAATGAATAATAAAGTTACAATCATTTAAGTAAATTGCGCAAAAAAAAAGTGTTAAAGAACTAAAATTATATGGTATCCTGGCCGCGATTATTTTTGAGCAAAGATCTATTAATAAAAATCCTTAATCAAAAAATAAAACAAAAATAGCTCTTTTAATATAAACCCTACATGTCACAAACTTTTTGTATTTGTCCAAAAAAGTCTAAAGAATAAATATTATTAATAATCATTGTCCTTTAGTGTCCGTAATTGCGAAAAAAAAACATAGCGCATGTGCAAGTGAAACCACACACGTGAAAGGCCGTCACACTGTGCGCACGTCACATTAATTAGTAGAAAAATTCTAAATTTGATTGATATTTTGGGTTTTTCAACTAATATATGTCATGAATAACTATTTTTATTCTTAGAATAATCCATTTATTTAAAATGTCAAGATATTGCTAAAGAATTAATCAATAACTTGACTTGAAACGCTTGGGGTCTCTATTTTCATACATTCATTTCATACAAAATAGACCCCATTGGCCAAAGCTGTTGGTTTCGAGCCGCCCTGATAGATCGGTTGAGCTAAAAGAAGTAGAATTTATTTTACCATTAATAAAAAAATCCAAAAAAATTCAATGCCGTTTACTATTTTTCTTATTGTATTTTATTTACACCAAAATTGTTTTTTATAATTATTGTAATTAAAATGTTTTATTTTCATAAACTGAATAGTAAAACAATTCTTCATAATTCTTGTATTTATTAAAGGGAGCTACGAGCCAAAAATAATTTCATAAATAAAATATTTCAATTTTTTTTACATAATAAGTTTAATCCACAAAAAAATATCAAATAAAACACTATTGGAAATAAAATAGCATATATATTATATTATAATTATGTTAAAATAATATATACTTAATAAGTTAACATATTATGACACAATGTTGAATGCAGTATCGGATTACCGTTTTTGATCACCGAGGTCTTCAATATTATCTTCATCAATCTGTAAAATTTAAGTTTTTTTTATTATAAATTGATTTTATGATAAAAAATAATTAGAAATAGTTAATATTTTGTAGTAAATAAAATGTTATGCATTAAAAGGATTTTTAAATTCAATATATTAATATTATTTTCGTAAATTTCTCTTACCTCTGGCCATTTTTCAGGAATAATATCAATCAGATCGTCTTTAACATCGCCCTGTATAACAATCTCATCCTCACCAGTAACAGAGGAACCACATGCAAATTTAGTGCCAAAAAACTTCGCAGCCACTTTAAGATCAATATCTAAAATTTATAAATGCTATTAAAACGTATATCTTTCTTTTGGAATATTTATAAATTAAAAAATTTGAATAAAGATTTTTTATAATATCTATGTAAACAAACCGAATGTGCTTAATCCCGATACCACTGTGACACACTTCTTTTTACCCCGAGGCGCTCGTGAAACTGTAACCAACCTTGGAACATCTTCCTTCTTTTTTGTTTTGAGCATTCCCTTACCTCCGCGCTTTTGTCGCTTTTTTTCCTCTTCACCCCCGACCCCATCTTCAGCTAATAACAAAAAAAATGCATTATTACCAGAGTATGCTAGACTGAAACATCTCTAACTGCAAAGACTTACTTAATTTAACTTTTTCAAACTCTGTGGGCAGATTCCTTTCAAGCCACTGCTTACACTTGTCATACTCAGGGTAGTATTCGCAATACTCGATGGGCATAGTGCAATTGCCGCAGTACAGCACGCGTAGCGGGTACTCGGAGCCCGCACGCGGCCCCATGCTCAGGTCGACATCCACCATCTAACCTCAAACCAAAATGCCTTTATTTGAGCAATCTCTGGCAAATCAATAATATATGTCAAAAAGATAATGAACGTTTTTTTAACCTTGATTTATTATTTTATTTAGAAAATCAGACTTGTAGCCTAAGCTGCATCGATGCACCGGTCACTTTTGACACTTATAAAGATGAAGCATAAGAATCTTTTCGTCGGCCATATTAAATAACCTCAAAAATAGCGCAACAACGGCCATGCCCACATTACACAAATATGTTTTAATTTGGATTGTAAACTATGTAAACAATAGAAATTAACAAAATTATGTCCTGTACAAGAATAAATTTGCAAATGCAAAAATGTAGCTAAAGCTTGAATTTACTAATGAAACTTAAGGATTCTAAATATGAAGAAGATATAACATTTTAAATATCATTTTAATATGTAAATAAAAAAAAATCAAGTATTAAATAAAAAATATATACACTATTTAACGGTTTGTAGGATTCTTAGTGTGGTGGATGCGAATCAGTGATAACAAGAGTTTCGTGGTTAAAAATATTTATTAAATCCAAAAAAGATAAATTGCCGGGCCTCTTTGTCCTGGTGCGTGTTCAAGGCTCAGGTCTAGTGGCCTCGGAGTATGGTCATCTGTGGTCTTCGTAGATCAGGTTCCGTTGGCGTCTGGTCAGCTGTGATCTTCTTAGATCTGGTTCCGTCGGCGTCTGGTCAGCTGTGGTCTTCTTAGATCTGGTTCCGTCGGCTGGTGGAGATACGTCTCGTTGGCGGCCGGTCGGTAGATCTTTCGGAAGCTCGTCTGGTCTTCAAAGTGTAGTCCTTCTGGAGAGAATCGGTGCCGTGGTGGTTCAAGCGGTCTGGTCCAGGAGCTCTGCGTGGTGTCGCTGCCTCTCCGCTTCTCTCCTGATTGATGCTCAGCGGGCCCTTTTTTGTAGGGCGCATTTTGCGTTTTTTATGGTGTTATTCCCGAAATGAAAATCTATTTTTAGACGACGGTTTGTTATTGTCATTTTTTATACACGTAGTTTATGCATTGCATTTTTTCTATATGGAGTTTATTTCGTGGGGTCAATCACCGTCGATGTCATTTGTCCTTAAAGTGATCACGTCATAATCGATATCGAAATCCATTTCCGGACGGCTGTTTGTGTTGTGATTTTTTATACATGGAGTTTATTTTGTGGGCCAATCACCGTCCTTGAAGTGACCACCACAGGTTCATAACTTTACCATGCATTCGGGAGGCCAGAACAGAACGGAGCACCTCCACATTACCATCGTGATGTAAGAGGACATCTTTATGAGAATTTTCCAAACAGATGGCTTGGACCAAGAGATCCCATAAAATACATTGCCCGTTTCCCAGACCATACGCCACTGGATTTTTTCTTGTGAGAATACCCTAAAGATAAAGTCTACCCCAGAAAACCAACGATACTGGAAAAATTAAAAGTCGAAATTGGACAAGAATGCGCTACAATATCAAATCAAACATTTGTTGAAGTTTGTGAATCAATAGTCCATCATTATTATGTTGACTGACTCATTGGCAATTTAAGTATTTATTTTTGGTGAACAAAAACTGAATTTTCAAACATTCAGACTGTGTATACATTTTTTTGGGATACATTTATGATAACATCATATCTGTATAGCATACTCCAAGACAGTGGCATTCAAGTGATTCATAATTACATTTGAGTTAAATTAAATCAAGTTACGTTGATGTCATAAGTGCCATAAATAAACCAGCTATTAAAACATAACTAAAAAATAAGGTTATTGAAGTATAGTGGAAAAACTTTCCATATCACATAAATAATATTCAATGTCTTCAGGGCATATGTGGGTTGAATACCAGGGCACTAAGATCCAGAGCATGGATAGTTGTTCCTAATACACTATTTGAGTTTATTAAAATTATATTTGCGATAGTTCGATGCATTTCTACTTAATCTACAAATTTACACGAATATAATATATAATTAAAGGGGGCAATAATTACTAATGAACAATAATTATCTATATATTCTAATAAAATAATTATAAAATTTCATCGTAGCTCAGATAAAATAGTATGTACAGATAAAATCGGAAATTATGCTATTTATTAAAAATGCTAGTTGAGAGTTTTGATCACATATCACAATCCTACCAAATTCTATGAACTATTGAATAGTTATAAAATTAATAATAGTTAAAATTATAATACGTAATTATAATTATCCATAGTAGAATATTTATTTTATCTTAGATAATATTGATCCAGTTCTTTAATCATTAAAATGATATAATATACGAATGAATAATATAATATGTATGAAAATGCAACATATATTTATTTTTAAATATGAAAAAATACATATAATGCAAACTAGTACAAATCGCGACATTACACTATGTTCGTTTTAATAAATAAAATACACAAATAAATTAATTTAACAAATAATTTAGATATATATAAATTGAGTTTCATAAATGTTATAGGTATATGTATTTACATACAAATTATTAATATCTATTGTGCATAACAACTTAACAGACTATTCGGTTTACTGAATAAATAAATTTATACGTCATTAAATTATTCTATAATAACTCTAACAATACGACATAATCACGAAATTTCCATCCAAAATTCAAACATCGATAATACTGTCATGTTTCTTATCCGAGGCTTTTAATTTTTCTTGCATTTGCTGTAACATATCTTGCATTCGACGAATCTGTAATCAAATGACATTTAGTTTAGACACGTTTTCAATTTAAATTAACGTAGTACACATATTTTTATAGCGACCTCTTCATCTTTTTGCAAGAGCAATCTATCAGTTTCAGTGATATTCGTTTCGCCATTATTTCCCATAGAATCACGCTTCAATTTTCTAAAATTATAAATAAAATTGTATGCTTAGCACGTGCGATGAAATCTATTTATTTTTATTATTAAATTAATATTCACCCCCTTTCTCTGAGGGCATGCTGTGATATCTGCGAAATACATTGTGCTCTAAAATTTTCATAATGTACATCTTGCGTTACATCTTTCAAATCCTGCATATGAGTCGAGATGAGCATTGTTCGCAATTTCACGAAGTCGCTATGTCTCGGATTTTCAACTAAAATCAATTAATTAATACATTAAATATCACTACTATTTTTTATAAACTTATAGTAATGAAAGTAATTACCATCGACAACCCCCCACGGGTATTGTCTACCGCGAACTCTTTTACCAGCCACTTCCAACATCGTATTGCTACCTACGACGGCAAAAGGTACACACGCTTTCAATTCTCTATCTTGTTGTTTGAATTCTTCATCTTCGTCACTATCGCACTCTGGAAACTGATAGATCTAAAATACAAATATTTAATTAAATTAATATATAGGAATGAATATAATAAATAATTTAAATATATTGTTACTTGGATTTGGTTATCTTCGATATCCTTTAGAATTCGTTGTTTCAGTTTTCTTACTTCACACGCCGTTAGGGTATCTGCTTTGGCTATCACTACCACAATGTTAACTTTCCGATGTAATCTTTTCATTAATTCTAGGTCCATTTGACGTAAACTGCATATAATATAATATTTTATTGATAACATTATCAATCCGCATCAACATTAATTTAAAAACGTCATCATGGCCAAAAGTATGCGAGTGTATACTTTAGTATTAGTCGCATTGCAATTCACTAAAGATTTTGCCGACGTTCGAGTGGTTCACAGCGTTTGAAAGAAAAATATAACCGGGAAAAATGTAAAAAAAAGAATATGTGGAAACGAAATAATAGGAAAAAACATAAATATTATATAAAAAAATTAAAATTAAGACTAATGAACCTAGTGAACCAGACACAGAAGCGAAGAAGTCGTTATTAGGTTTACTATATTAAAATTAAAGGAGAGAAAAAAAGAGATAAGAAAGAAGCAAGGTCGTTAAGAAATTTAAATTTTAAATAATTTGAAGCTGAGTTAGAAATGATTTTAATTAAACTGAGAAAAGAGGTTTGAGTTGTTATTTGTATTTTCTTTTTTTTTGTAGGAAGTACAACAGTTTTGGGTAGAGGAATTCTATGAAAGGATTGGGAATATGTTATAATATTGGGAATCATAGCTAGAGAGGGAGGAAATGGATTGTTAATATTTATGAATTTGTAAAGGTTATCGTAAAAGGGAGTGGCATATTTTGTTGATAAGGTCTTTAAGAGGGAGAATCTTCAGGTCTTATCTGTGTTGCGAATAAACCAAGGTGCAATTTGTGATTGTTCGTAGTGTTATATTTATTTTTATTTATATGAGTAAGATGCGTCTTCTCAGCTGTCCCACATCTGAGAAGCGTATAGAATTTGAGGACGGATGATGGCAGTATAAATGACTTTTTTTTAATTTTAGCGAAAAGACACTGTTTTTGCCCATAAATAGACGAAGGAGCCCGTCACAAATATTGATTTTTTTAATAATATAATCTACGTAAGGTTTCCAAGAGAGTTTTTTTTAAAGCCTCATTATTCCACGGAATAGGGATATTTTTAATCTTAACATTGGGCGGATTTAATATTCTTTTTTAAAAAGAAAATATTGCCTTTGAATTGAGGGATTGATTTGAATGACTCATTTGTCACGTCACTTTTGAAGTTTGTTTAAGTATATTGGCAGTGTTTTATATATGAGGGTGTGGCTGATTATGGTGTCAAATTGAGTAAAAGTGTAAAATTTTAAAACGTTAAATTGTGACGATGATTAACCTCCTGCACTCGATATTTTTTTTCGGAAAAGCAACACAGAAAATATTTTTCAAGATTTTGAAAAGTTAAATAATATATTTTATAAAATGACTTATATGTATCTAGTTGGTCAAGGGGTGAATGTGTGTATAACAGTTCATCATCCCCACGTCTTCAAAAATCTTTAATAAAAACTAATGCCATAAAAATCTTTGAAAAAATAATAATTTAAATAAATTAGAAATATACAAATTTAAAGCCTACGATTCTATTTTTTATGTTTTAAATGTTATTATCACCATTAATTTACTTCATAGTTGGTTAAAAACGTTTTATTCATTTAAATTTAGAAACATGAATACTTGCCTATGGCCATATGGTGGAATGAAATACAGACAACAATGCACTCGATTGTCTTGGATGTTTCTTCTATTCAGACCACTTTCATCGGTGAAATATTGTCTGAACTGTTCATCGATATATGCTGTACACACTCTCCACGAATCTTCACAATTAATGGCATCTCCGAAACCAGGTGTGTCCACAACCGTTAGTCTTAATTTTACACCGCGTTCCTCAATGTCCATGGTCTTCTTTTCAATACTTGTTGTCTTCTCAATGCGTTCTACAATATAAAATTTAAATAATAAGCATATACAAAATACCCCGTAGTTATGAGGTGCTACGAAAATCGCTCAAATCGGGTTACAACTAATAGACATATATATATATTGTTTAATTGGGACCAAGTACTGAGAAAAATATTAGTTTAGAAGAAAGATATTTAAAAATATTGCAGGTCTTTATACGTCATTATAAACCCCTTGTATTTAATGTTTTGTAAAATTATTAAGCCCTTTTCATTTGAGCCAAGATCGATGCCAAGTTTGTCATTGTCATGTGCTTTTTTGGTAGAATTAGGCCTGAAGTGTAAGATACTTTAGTTATGTTTTGCTCACGCATCTCCATGGACTCATCAATTGTCAGCTTCTGACTATGTTAATCCAACAGTTCGTTGAGGTCTTTACCATTGCTTTTCAAATCGAATTGTCTGAGAAGATTAACACCTTCTACAATCACAAGAGTAACGTGATTAGTTTCTGGCGTTATTTCCGTCACTTTTTTGGTAAAAAATGTACAAAGTTTCTTCCAGACACTTGAACATTGTTTTTTTCCAAACCTTTTTTGTTGACTTCAGACTTTGACAAATTGACTTTAGAATTCTCCGAAATTATAAAAAAATAAAGGCTACACACTTGACCAGATATTCAATGCGGATGAAACAGGATTGTACTGGAAAAGGATGCCTCATCGAACCTACATATTAAAAAGCGAAAAACGTGCGAAGGGATTTAAGGTAGCGAAAGAAAGAATTTCTTTACTCTTATGTTCTAATTCTTCTGATGGATTCATAACGAAGCCATTGTTTATTAATCGGTCTTTAAACTCCCGAGCACTGAAAGGTTGTGGCAAAACGAATTTACCTATTTATTGGAGGGCCAATAAAAAGGCTCGGATCACAAGTATTATTTTTAAGGACAGAAGCTTATATGAGAAAAAAGAATCTTGATTTTAAAATATTATTGATACTGAACAATGCACCAGGACATTCGCGCGATTTAAAACATACTAATGTCGAAATATTATTTTTACCATCAAACACTACGTCTATAGTCCAGCCTTTGGACCAAAGAATAATTTAAACATTTAAAGTGTATTATATTCGTTGAACATTCGAAAAAATATTAAATGATATCGATCAAGATGAAAAATTAAACAGTCACACAAGCTTGAAAAAAAAAATATTCGAAATTGTGTCGATATTGTTACAGCATCTGTTAAAGAAATAAATCAATCGACTTCAAATTCTTTCTGGAAAATGCTGTGGCCAGAAGTAGTCCCTGTAAAAATGTTGTACCACCAATAGAAGTTGAATACGAAAAGACAATTAACATTTGTCGTGGTGATGGTGGAGAAGGATATGATGATATAGATATTCAAGATATCGAAGAAATATTGGAGGATGGCACGTTGAATGAAGAAGAATTGGTCGAAATGTTGGGTGAACCTACGACAATTAATGACTCGGAAAGCAGTTGCAGCGAAGTAGCGTTTCACATTAAACACAATAAATGACGGCTTGGGATTGGCTGATAAATTAGAACATTTTTTTATAGAAAATTATCTTATATTAAGTTCAAGAGGGAATTACAACAGATCTTGGCCCCTTATAACGATATACGTAAAGATTTATACGTTAAAAGCAGACAATCCCTTATTATAGAATTTTTTAAAAGCTAAATCAAAAAATAATCCAGTGTCCTTTGATGATGAACACTTACAACCGATCTCGAAAAAATGTTGAACATATAGAATTGTAAGTGATAGCGTTGATTAATGAATGATCTATTATATGTTATTATTTTTTTTTCCAATAAATACATAATTGTTTCGATTATTTATTTAATAAAACAAATAATATTAACTAACTTCGAAATTTTTTTGGATCGCAAACCCTAATTTTGTATGAACTTCAAACCTTGTAACACGGATTTGTATTACACGACGTTTTTGTGGAACTATATGACCGTGTTATACTAGGCCTAGGTGTATTTATAACTATTAATATATTACATTTATTATTGGATTTTTATATATTATTTTTACCTGTGACATCTGACATTCTTCGGTTTTTATATAGATCACCCAAAAATAGACTATTAATTAGGGTTGACTTTCCTAAACCGGATTCTCCAACAACCATCAACGTGAAATCGAAGCCTCTTTTCACGGATTTCCGATGCATCTGTTCTGGCAGTGTGGCGAAGCCGATGTAGTCCCTCTCTCGATCCTTATCTGTAAGATTAACCAGTAATTATTAAAGCGGATTTAATTGAAGAATTGTGGGAATTTCTTAAATTACAATAGGATGTTATGTATCTTGACACTTCTAAATACAATACATTTCAAACGGATATACCCACATAGCTCATGCGTTGTCAACGTCACTATATTTCCCGCCATTACAAAAAAAGTCATTAGTAAAAGGAAGTCGTCTAAAGTGTGTTCACAGATATTTTTTTGATAAAACAATTAATATCGATAGTATCACGAAAGCATTTCGAGACTGATATATCGATGGCAGTTGGCCAATAGTTATTTTCGTGGTCGTAAAACAAATGGATGCATTGATGAACCGGGAAGCTTTCATTAATTGATTGTATTTACGGAAAGCTACATGGTGTCATTGAATTAATTAAAAGTGACTAAAAATTAACGGCGAATTCTATTTTGAAACGAGACCAAATATTAATTAATATGATGCAACAAATTATAGTATACATTTTCTTTAGGGCATAGCCGAATTATGCCGGAAATGATTATTTTTTAGTTTGAGGTGTAAATGGTCATAATGCGATAAATAATGAATACGAAATGCACTGCCACTACACATGCAGCATAATTTAATCAATAAAGATCAAAGATATGCGTCGATTTTAATTCAACTAAACAATATAATTTATTCATCTCCAATTGCAAGTCTAAATATGGATAACATCACAATAAATATCCCGATGATAAGATTGTAATTATTTTATTAATAATAATAACGTACTAGTGCAGATGACACGAAATTCGTTCTGATTTTTAGACGGATAGCTGTTTGATATTAATTTATACAATAGTTGGTCAGTGTTAGGTAGCAAAATTCCAGTTGTTTCATTATCATTCTTGTAATATGATTCTTTGACAAAAGACTCATGCGCAGGAGTTAAATATTAACCGGTTTCTTTATGCATACAATAAATGCAGATGTCAGTGCATTTTTAACACCTTAATCTTTGCACTCCAATGTCGAGTGTGACTGGATTTTTCCAGCAATATTTTATTCAACCCGTGTTGAAAATGATGTGTAGGTGCTTTAATTAAGCGATAAAGATTATTTTTTTTTATTTTAAGGTCAAGTACACATTTTTTATCATCTAGAATGAAAAAGGGCTTACGGATTGTTTCTCCACTGCCGTTAAAATGTTAAAATTTCTTGAGACGCCTACTTGAATGGCATCATCTGAGCCGGTGTATGCACAATTACGTAAGCATGTAAAGAAGTAATTTAAAATTGTCTTATTACGGCAATTGACTTAAATTCATATCTAATCAGATGCAAATTTCAGAGAAATAAATCTACGGATTCCGAAAATGATATTTTATGCATATTTATATTTATTGATGATAAAATATGAATACATATTCCGTTAAACATTTGTTTAAACAATTCACATCCCCACTTTCATCATTACCTGATATATTCTCGAAGCATTTTCTCGTCACGCAATATGCGCCATTGGTCGACGTTGTCATTTCAGAAAAGTTTTCACGAGATGACAACATGTCCGTCTTCTTTTCTGACACTTAACCGTACTTGCTTATATTATTTTTATGACTGCGTCTCCACTTTGTTTAATGTAAACGATTTAACCCCAAAGACCGACGTGCAATTCACTTAACCTTTTCGCAAATCGTGTCAAACCATTAAATATACTTTGCGCAGAATCGCTTTCCCACGTTTAAAAATATACAATTAATTTTAACAACATCCAAGCATTATTGTTTTTAGATGTACCTTGGATTCCACTGCGTTGCGGAAGTGTATATATATATAATCTAGAAGAAACTCGTTTCGACCGATAAAAACAATTAACATAAAACACTAATCCACCTGCAACGAAAAATTAATTTAAAAATGCGAAAGGCAAACATACAATGCAGACATCTGTTGTTGTTGTTGTCGATTGAATCATTCAAAATATTAATATGATCAAACACAATTGAATGCGAGATGCGCAGGTGACGCAACTAATTCACTACATATATGGAAAATTATATAGCAAATCGTGATTTACTACTTTTAAGGTCACACGCGGTCTTTATTGATTGGTTTTCATTGGAGTTATTTATACGTGTGTAAATAAATAATTTAGCGCGGCCGACGGTGATTGGGTTCAAGTGCCCCCATGTCTAATTTTACATGCGACTTCTTCCGGCGCTGGAGTGCTCGAGAAGAAGCGGAGGAAGCTCTTCTACCGCGGGGCCAGCTCTACGCATGGAGCTGGTCGTGCGACCACTGGAACAGTAGATGAATGACAGCTAAGCGTTAATTCTGTTATCTAACCGGCGGCTCTCAAAGTGTTGGGAGAACGAAAAGCCCAACGCACGTGGAAATATAACATGACCAATCATATACATCCCCGTTCGTGAATAGCTATGTTTTAAATATTTTTTATCAATGAAAATATTTTTTTCGTATATACGCTGGTCGTGACCCACAGTTTGATATTCATTAGACATTCTGTTATCTTTATACGTGATAAAACGTCCAAACTGTGAAGTATCACGTATCGAACGTTTCGCTATGCGCGGTTATTGTTTGATTGTTCATCTGATCTTCAAATGCAACCGGCATTTTAATTCTTTTAGAACCGTCTTATTGCTATATTTAAGCGTAACTCGACGTGTGCGATTTTTCACGATGGAAACGCTAACCAATCAATGATTACCTTTGATTTTGTGCAATTATTATGGTTTATTATGTATATTGCAATGATTATATGTATTTAAATTTTTGCTACCATAATTTTTCGCAATTATTTAATTCAGATATATATATAAAAATAGAAGATCGTGTAAATCTACTTAATTTTTAAACAAAAACAATTGATTATCAATTCAGGCAGAATTCAAACAAACCGATATTATTTAATATTCGTTTGTTATTTGTTTAAGTGTGTCACAGTGTCTGAAGAAGACGATGAAGAGGGATCCTTGCTGTTAAATACAAGCATTAACCCGGATTAGTTTAATGTCGCATAATTCGATTATTTAATTTTAATTGCGTAATTTTGAAATATAGCAAATATATGAACATTTTACTTTATATAAGGTTGGTAAATACGTTTTTTAAGTCTCTTCTTGACCAATTCTTTTGACCTAACCGTGCCGATTAATTTCGATTATATTTGAATAGCTGCATAAATACAAATCCTACATATCACAAACTTTTTGTATTTGATTAAAATGTATAAAAAGTAAATATTATAAATAAAAAATAACAATATTCGTTTCTATTGCCACGGGCGCGATGTTTTTTCTTGCTCGTATTACGATACGTGAGACGTATACTAGGGTTTGGGGTCTTCGACCCCCTTCGGACGACGCGGTTGTTTTCGAGCCGGTGACGGATCGGTTAATAATCTAATTACGTATTGATTAATTAATAATGCCCCTAGGACCCACAGTTTGTTTTTTTTCGTAAATTTCCACCACTTTACACGAATAGCGTGCATTTCGCATTGATCGATTTAGGCTGGCACGTTCACATACTATTTTAGTGAAAATGGCGGTCTTTCGCCGCGCTGCAATAGGAGCAAGCGGTTTGTGCAGACTGTTAAAGTGGGTGACTCCAATATTCACGGTCCAACTGTCGGTGTTCCACGATGACTCTGCCACTCGGGCGCCCACTTGCTCTTCGCGGCTATTCAATTTCGTGGACCTAATCTGGCGATACTTTCCCCGCTCTTGTAGATAATTGACCAATTACGCGTAGTCGGTACCTATCGGCCTAGATTCGTTTTTTGACCGTTACGGTCGATTCGGAACGATCGACGAAAATTGCCATTTTCCGTGGGAACGTCGTGGCTATCGTAAAATCACCGGTCTAGATATCACACATCGTGTGTTTGAATTGAGTAGGGTATGTCAATCTCCCAATTGTAGGTCCTCACCGCGCAAATGAAGTATGACGTGATGTGCGTGCAATTTGCCAAAATGATTCGGTCGCACTATTGGATCATAATTTTAGATTTTTGTGTATGTCAATTCGGTACATTCGCGGAAGTTAATATACTATGGAAACTTTATATTCATACGTATATTCGTCACTTCCATTAATTGACGATGCGGATAAATAATTCGGATATGATGATGATTTCGTATGGCTTTTTTGAATTATTCTTAACGTCCTTGTCAACAATGACGAGCATAGAAATTGTCAGAGTTACCTCCGTCCTTCAGAACACCCCGAGAACAACAGTAATTGACTATGTATTCCAGGAGCGGGTTTACCTGCTAGCATTACAGAGGGACAGATCGCACATATCTACAGACCAACCCCGCACACCTTAGAGAAAAGAGCTAAAACATCCACTGGATTGTGGTAATGCTTCTATCCGAAAGCCTGGGATAGATTAATTTTGTGGGGAATAGTAATAAGAAGGCAAATGGCTAAATGTACTGTCCTAGCATTTGCCTTTGGATGACTAGGGAGCCCTGTTAACCCTGACCGAGATAATCATATCATACCAACGATGGTAACAGAGATACTAAGAGGTGATTCTTTCCAGGGATACGCCTTGAAGAACTGAGACAAAAAAACCCTCGGTGACTCAAGAAGTTTTCCTTTTATTGCCTACTGCAGCCATTTTCGAGTGTATGATTTCTTTTATTATAAAAAAGCTTCCTTCAATTTGTTCGTTGTTCAGAGAAGTTTTGGCACGACTAAGGGTGCGAGTATAAAAATATTTCCTGACAAGCCGTAGTGTCAAATGTTCGTTGAGATTAAGTATCGAAATGATTTTTCTTGGGTAAGCCTGGTGTTATATATTACACACACAGTGAATCCCTGTATAAACGTGCCCGTAATTCACGTTTTCAATCCCGAAACAATTTTTACAATCTCGTTTTATTTTTATATATTTATTACCCGCTTTTACGTTTTTATATTTCCCGTAATTTACGTTAAAAAAATGATTAGGGGAGTTTATAATATTCAAATATATTGTGAATAAAAAATTGACTTTATTAACATGATAAAAAGAAAATATAGTGTGGAGAGTCGAGATATATATTTTTTTTATACGGAGATAATTTCTTAGGATTATTTCTATTGGAGCTTTTCATTGTGAAGATACTCACGGTTTTAGATATTCTTCTTGCCCATTCTTCCGGTATGAAAAACATTTCGACATTTCAATATATTATAGGTACCAAATATCAAATATAATGTAAAAATATACAAATATTCAAAAAGAAAAAATATAAAATGATTTGTTTCATAGGAAAATGACCTTTTAAAGCAGGGGTCGGCAACGCGGTGCCCGCGAAGCAATTCTACAGTGCCCGCTATTCAAATATTAATATCTAAATTCTAAATTTTAAATATTCGAATAACACATACACGTTTAAGAAAATAAATCTTATTTTATCTTCATCATTTTAACAAAGACTAGTAATAGAAAATTATTGCGAAGGAAATGTTACCACACGTCAGTTGGTCAAACATTTTGATTTCCTATTAGAATAATTTAATACTAGATTTGAAGAATTCTACGAGTTGGAGGCGTTCTTGACATTTTTTATTAATTCTTTCTCGAGCACAGAGGATGATGTGACTAATAAAATTGTAACATTTTTCAATATTTTCAATAAGGCCTTCTAGTCTAATCGAAAATCTAGAAATTTAGTGAATGGAAACAATTTCCCATTGTTGAGAAAATGTGAAAATTAAAAGTTACCTACAAAAAATACATATAAATGTTTGTTTTCCTATATAAAATATATAGGATTAACGCCTGAAAACTGTGAATTTAATTTATGTGTCACATTTCAATGAGATGGCCGCAGATTTGCATTTTCAAATATCACATTAATTATGTTTTTTGTAAATTAATTCTCGCCACCCCCTTCTTATCCCACGGTGCCCGCCGAACTCCCGTATTTCTGGGTATATTTCAGAAATTCTCTTAAAAAAGGTTGTCGATCCTTGTTTTAGAGAGTAGTCAGACTGAGAGAATTATTATCATTTCAAATATCTTTTATTGAGCGAGGATAATCAATAAGGTATGGAGATATAATATATAATATAATATAATAAATGTTCCAAGATCGGTACATTCGGTCCATCCAGCGTTTGGTGCCATAGCCTGTTGTTGATGAAATTGTGTATCTGGGTTTGACGTTGATTGCAATTATCTGAAGAAATGGCGAAGGAGTATATAGGGAAATTCGTCACAGACTTAATATTGGAGTTTCGTTAAGAACAAGACGCTAAAGCCAATTCTAGATAGACTAGTCATATATTGTTATTACATTATATAATTTTCCTTCATATGAATATCTAGATAACCTTTCACTATTGTTTATTTAATTTATCATAAATATTTCAATATGCATATGTCGATTAAATTAAAAATGTATCATTTATTATATGAGTATTATATATATCCTTTTGTGTATATTGATATGTTGTCAAAAAAATGACAATATTGATATGTTATTAAAAAGAGAAATAATAATATTTTATGATAGTCATTTTCCCCAATACAAGGAGTGTACGATACATGTGTACATACGTGCGGACATATATTGGTTTTATTAGGTAGTTAACACTCTTTTGTGTCGATAAATTGGGTCCACGAGCATTCTAATGATTACTTTATTGATGGTTTTTTTTCTTTAGTTTATTGATATTGACGATATATTGATTAAACTCGATACATATATTTTTTTTCACATATATGTCGCGTTATTTGTAGAAGTTAAGTTTATAAGTTTAAAATGTATGTATTGTCATGGGATTACAAAATTATCGATAAGCTTATCTATGCGATAAGGGATAAATACAATTATTTAAGTCATATTCAAATAACAAAAAGTATCTCGGATGTATGTCAAATCGTATCTACATCGAGTCGAGCGCGGTTTAAATTAAACATATAACGTTCTTAATCTCGTCCATTCTAAAAATATCAAAAATTTCAGTTTAATCATTTTATTTTCTCAAAATATATTGTATATCAATTTCAAAGTTAAAATTGTATAATTGATATTATATTAAATAAAATTTGCAGGAATTTCGTTCATAATGTTGCGCTAATAATATTCATAAATTAGTTAATTTTTAAATTTCTATGTTCATGTATTATTTATAAAGATCAATTGAATATATCCCTAAAATTTATACTTAGAATAGAAAACTAGTTTTTGTAAATAACCGGCGAAGAGTATCTACAATATTTGATATCGCACAAGCGGTTTATTGATATCGATTATTTGCACCCCTCGTGTTTACTACGATATATCCGAAGCGGAATACTACGCGGGGCACGTCGCACGTCAATAATAATATGCATCGATATTCGCGAGTTGGCAACACCGATTGCGGAACGAATCAAAATAACGTCAAATATATTTTGGAAGTTCTTTTGTTTTTTTTTCATGAATTTGGCGGAAAAACTGACCGATGGACATCTTGGCGTAGTCCCTGGTGGCCCGGCCGCAGAACACGCTGGCTATATCATAGATGCAGAGCGGCGACACGGTGGGGCTGAAGCGAGGAATCTTGGCTGCGGGCTGCCGGGTCGCAGGCGCGCGGGCCCGCGTGCAGTGGCGCCCCGGCCGAGCCGCCAACCCCTCCCACCCCGCCAACCCCACCTACCCCACCTACCCACCTACCCCGCCGCCGCCGTCGCCCCGGTCGATATTGGGCGTTCACCCCAACCTCGCACGCGCGTCGCAGTTCGCGTTTCCAACCCCGTTCTCCCATTTCCTCCCGAACCGTATTTCCATAGCATCGTCGAATGAAGTGCAACACGTCGCGATTGATAATACATAATCGTCCCCTATCCGACTGTTGGCTGTGCCCAATGTTGCCTAACTCGCTTATGTATTTTCAATTTCGCGCGCTTTTACGTCCCTGTGTTCATTGGCCCAAAAGGAGATAATTTAATATAACAACAGCCAACGACAATATATACAAAAGTAGACAAACTTACATAATTAATCGACTAACGAATGCTTTAATCCCATACTGTGGGAGTGTCCTGAGTTTTCCATCGAAAGGGCCGAACTGTTGGCTGGAGTCAGATTGGCCACTGGCCCTAGCGGACACCGAGACCTGGTCGCTAACGGCCTTGTCTTTAGGGCATTCATGGTCTTTGCCGGCCTGG
>JAGXCT010036035.1:0-26626 GCA_022495035.1 Philopotamus ludificatus | reverse complement strand
TGGAGCAAGAATCTCATCCCTGAACCCCATACCTTAACCTATTCGGTTCCTAATTCATATTTGGGCTGAAATTGGATGATTGGTCGCCATGCCGGCCCATCAAAGGAGGTCAACTCTCTTGACCACCGTAGGGTGGGCCCGTAAGGATAACCTCTAACCATTCCCCCCGTCACGGCCGAGGACTGCTCCGTCAGGCCGCCTCTATGTTCATACCTAGTATCACTCCTGCTATCCTTAGTCTTATTAGATTTCATTTATGTAGTTGTAATTTTTTTTCCTTCATATTATGTTATATTATAAGTTTGTATGGGTTTGGCCCACTAGTCTTTTAGCTCATTGTGCGGCTCTGCCCTATGCGACAGGCCGTCTATCTATATATTTCGCTATCTTTTATCGTTTTTTTATTATTATCATTTATATTCGGTTTATCTATGTCTCTTACATCATGTCTACGATATCCAACCATGTATCAATATTTAGTCTTAAGTTATGCTTACTAAGTTATTTACACTGTTCTCTATAAAGCTTTATATGTTCTTCGTACAGTACCATACTTGCTCTTGGGCTTGCCGCTCTTTAGGCAGCATTTCGTCTTACTATCCTCTGGTCCGGCTATATATATACAATGTATGCTTTGTGCTCTTTATTTTCTCTCGATTCGGCTTCGCCACGGGCGCGATATTTTTTCTCGCTCGCATCCGGTATGATGTGCCGAGTGAAACGTTCATACTAGTTTCATTTACGCGTCATATTGATTAGTAGAAAAATCCAAAATACCAAATTATGAAGCATATCATGAACAACTATTTTTATTCTTAGAATAATCCCATTTTTTTTTTAAAAAAAAGTCACGATATTGATGAAAAATTTATCAATAACTTGGATTTAAATGTATTTTTGTGTTTTTCCATTATAAATAGATCCCCTTCGGACGACGCGGTTATTATCGAGCTCCCCGACGGATCGATTAATTCAAGAAGGCTTGCAATTTGCTAAGAATATGGAACTGAATTTTCTCACTTATGATTCCGATCGAGCTTCAAAATTGTGAAACAAAAAATACAGAATTTTACAATTTTTTCCCAATAATAAGAAATTCAACACCACAGGAGAGTAATAACGAATAAAAAGCTTCGTTATTTTCTAACACATTAATAATTTTTTTACTTGATTTTCTATAATGCAATATTATTCTTTTTTTATGATTTTTGGGTGAACGTATCTACCGTGTAAAAAATAATTAAGTTTATATTGATCATGAAGCGAACATACATGCATGTAAATTCGCTGAAATATAAAATGAATCGCCTCCTTCAATTCTCTACCACAATTTTCATATGTAACTATATAACGAATGTCAACCACTCCCAATATAATTCTAATTATTTACAGTGTATGATCCTTTCTTTAGCTAAAAATATATAAAAAAAAGAGAAATTTCAATTTTTTTCTGCTATCAGACATTCTTTGGATCACTACATTTTGGTGATTTTTTACTTGAATTAATATATTCTAATCTTAATTTAGACTAGTATATAGACATATATTACTCTTGGAAGACGTACGGTTTAGTAGAAAAAAATCCGAATAAAAAGAAAAGTTGTGCCGTTACATATTTCTCTGATTAAAGTGTTTTCTTACAAAGCTACTATATTATAATTATTATGAATTTAACACCGACCTTTTTCCAATCTTCGCACTACTAGAGCTCAATTTACAGTATAGCGTTTAGTTCCTTTTCACGATTCAGTCTTTGTATCTTCGATATTAGCAATACGTCGTCTTCATAAAGTAAGCATTCAATATGGCTGATAATTTCAAGATACTCCAGGGACAAATGTGACGATTGAACTAATACTTGCGTTTTTTAATTTAAGTTCTTTTCGTTTTACACAATTTAATTAATAACAAAAAAAATAATGCTATTATCACTTTATTTTTATCTTAATAATTTGTTTCATTAAAATAAAATAAACGCATTTATTTTATGTGCAAACGTGCATTTTTACGCGTCGACGTGCAAAATTCAGCTTGTTTTATCATGCTATGATTAATTAAATAATTTTATAATTTTGAATTTATTATTGTTCTAAAATCTCGTGGTTTTTAATTGTTTTTAATCTCTATTATATTATTATTTATTTAGTTAACGCACGCATAAATTGTATCTAATATAGGGGCCGTTGAAAGAACGAGGGGGAGGAATATGTACTATTTTTTGACGATTCATAGCCATTGGTCGCCTCCAGTTGGGGAGGGTAATGTCTAAATTACGTAAATTTTGGAATATCAAGTTATTTAAAAAATACAAATTGAAATTAGTCATGTATATATAAATTATTTACAATTCGTTATTTTATTATGTTTTGTTTTTGAACTTGTCAATCGTAATTGATTTATGGCGTTTCATTTATTATTTCAAATATTTATTAATGTATTTTCTACTTAATATAAAAAAGTATATTTATACGGAGACAATAGGATTTCACTCACGCCTTTTGCCCTTATTCGTCCATGACGGTTCCACCATCACGGTTGACACGAAATTGTGTTTTCGATGTAAGTACTTGCCAAGTACAGCTGAGTTTGACACGTACAGCGCCTACGTCACGGGTTGTTGGCTGTGAAGAGCAATCGTGATGGAAAACGACACATTAGTCAGTTTGTCAACGCGTACTTTCATGGTCACGAAAATATTGTAAAAAAATATTCAATGGCTTTTGTTCTTGTTAGCCATAATTAAAAAAACATGACCTATAAATCTAACTTAAAATCATTTTCACTCGAGATTTAATCGGATTTTAAACTAGCTGAAATATTCTCGACGTATTTTTCATTCTGAACGAATGAAAGGTGATCCGAATTTCGGATGAAAGGTATTTCGTGAAGAGACACTCTTCCGTACCCGTTTTCAGTTGACAAACAGAACATAAAAGAAAGTATCTACTTGACCCTTTCACCATTGAGAGTCCTTTCAGTCAACGGGTCACGCCCGTCGTATCTTGCGGTTTCGGTTTAATTTCTCTTACAGATTCATTCCGTTTAAAATCATTATTTCATATAAATCAACGTGTATAAAATATGTTTACACGCAATTTATGCGCAATGCAAAGAGAAATTTCATAATTAAATAGAATAACGAAAAAAGTTCTATGCCAATTAGATAAATCATAATTATTTTCCAGTTAATAATGGTGTTTAATCCGAAGAGAACAGTTTATTAATAAACGACTGCCATCTGTATGGCGTATATGAAATTTATTTAATCATATAAATAAGTTATGTTATCTATTTATGATGTTGCATAATTTTAATTATATTACGATTGCGAAAAATAATTTGTATACATTATTAACTCATTATGATGAAAATTGCTCTCGTTATTATTTGGTTTATATAGTTTATCCGGCTTTCCAATTTTTAACCAAGCAGAACCATATTCTAAACGAATTATGTAATTTATTACATTTATTTTAAAATATTTTGTTACTAGTCCAAAACAGAAATTCGAACCGTTATTTTTTCTGATTCAATTAAAAAATATGTATCTTTTCGTTATAGAAAATTAACGTTTTTTCCGATTTTTCGTCCATCTTCGAGCCATTATTTTTTAAATGTGTTTAAAAAATATTTTCTGTTATAATTTATGACATATTCTTTTGTAATGAGCATACTACAATAATTGATAAAACAATATGAATAATAATAATTGAATACTTACCGCGAATAAGGTAGTAACTAACAAAACCTTGCTTAAAAAAAAACAAAAAAACATGAAAATGTAGAATAACATCGTCCTTGAATGCAGTTTTTCCACAACTCATAAATTTTATTTTCAACATAATCATATATATATGTACATTAGTTATTACGTTATTCCACTAACCTCTTCTGGTATTCTTTTACTCGTTACTTCTTTGCCATTTTTTGCTTAAATACTAAAAAAAATACAAATTTGAATGGTTTCTTTTGTTCTATGATATTTATCCGGCGTCTGTTTCTCTGTTTTTTTTCCGATTATTATCTGACCCATTCTTCACCCTTGCTTGTCGTTTTTTTTACCGAAATAAGTTTATTTTTACAGTAGCAAAAGAAAACAATTAGCGTATCTTCAGACATTTTAACAACGTTATTCCACTGAGCGCGCGCAAAAATCCGAAGGCGATATTAGCTTATTTAATGATAGAGAATATTTTTATACTGGTAATGTAACCATATAGCAAAATTGCTCCAAAAAATAACGGATTTTGAAAAAAATGTTAGTTACCACCTTATTCGTGGCATGTATTTAATTAATTAAAAAAAAATCAGTTCAGTTTTGGTTTTCATTGCGACAAAATATCGTTTGTTTGCGGTCTTTGTTATTTATTTAATCTCTAAATGCATTATTGTAACATGTTCTATTATCTTTATAAAATTACATGACTAATTAATTTCTTTGTTTAAAATGAAAGTATGCTCGTAGAATATTCTGTTACAGTTACAGACCTAGCATTTGTAATATATTCATATATTACTAATATCAAACAATAGATGAACACGTGAATACACGGCTGTGACCCGTTGTGCCATGATAAAATTACATCATATGGTATACCGACTTTATTCCATTGTTTTATTTTAGTTTCAAGAAACGTCCGAATGATGAATAACATCCATGTAAACATTTCGCAAAATTTTGTGATGAATAACGCACAAGCACACGTTCATATAATACAATTTTGAACGCGATTAGTCATAGTTAATAATTACAAACGAGATTTGGACGATGCGTATTGTATCATGTATTGAAATATTGTTTTAATTCAACAACATTCTTTCAGGAATAGATTCGAGGGCGGTGGCAATCGTCTCATTGCTAATAGTGTCTCGCCATGTTGATGCATATGAATTTTAAGAGGATGGATTTCAGATTATTCAAGTAAATCGAATTTATATCTCAAAACTATCTCGCCATTACCATTTCACTAACCTGTGTAATAATAAAATCGATAATCGTAATTAACATTTCTAATTATAAGTCTCCTAAACGATGTCAGGGGTTTTATCAGCAAGAGGGAGAGATCCTATCCCCTAGAAGTGGAGTCGAAGTACCCAACATAAGTTGGGCAAAACCTCACGGGATAATATAATCTACCGCACTATCGCGTAAGGACATTTTTGGTTTGAATCGAAGCGGAGAAAGTGCTTTCTGCGTTTCATTCATTCGTATGACACTTTAACCTTTCAGTTACCGCAACGGGAAGTGAATCAATATGTTATCTATGTGGGTATAAAATCGCCAAATAAATTATCAAATGAATTGCGGATACATGCACTTATTACAATACTTATTATAAATATTTAAACAAGCGTCACTTTGATTCACCTTTTATTTATAATTATGAAGCGTTTTTATTTCATTTTTAATCATTATTTAAGTGTTATTTTTCTCGTTTAAATTATAAATCTGTCTAATGATAGTCCGCGACGAATTCTCGGTTTGTCTCATTAATACATCGGTGGCCACACCAGATGGTACAAATTAATGCAAAAGTGGGGTACTACAGACCCCACACAGTTTCACGAAGGCTAAATATCGCGAAAGGTGGGGTGGTAGCATCTCCCTGATTCTTGCTCACGTCAGTTGGGCCCTGAACGCTTCGCTCGTCGTACGCGTTCAACTCTCGTCCTCTAAAAGTTAACGGCTGATTATTTGACAGAAGTGTACCAAAGAAAGAAACATAGTCGTTGCATCGATACCGTCGTAGATTTCGCCCGAAGTTGCACGCTTTACATGTTCATCTCGAATTGAGACATTTTTGAACGTGGTAACGTTCTCGTATTTCGGTGAGTGAGCTTTTTTGCATTCGCTTAAAAATATATTCGGTCGCTAAACGCGCTTATTAAAATGTATATATTTATTACGTAAAGTTTGAAAGTAAAAATAGATTTTCGCGTTGAAAAACTGGGCCCTAATCATAAAATCGATATATACTTTAAAACTTTCCCATCTGTGCGAGAAAAACTTAAGCAAAACACAACACGCTTTTCTCATTGCATAGATATTTTAAGATCAAAAATTGCTCGGACAAATATATTTTTTAGAATCGTGCTGTTAATTGTGTTAGTGCTCGAAGAAAGCAGATTTCTTATTTATTCAGAGTTGTTTTGTGTATATATACTCAATCGTATTGGACAATTAATGTTCAATATCATTTTGTCTCGAGGATGTTCCATCTCGTTTGGAATATATATGGAGTGAAGATATGGATGTAAAATAAATAGTATTAAAAAAGTGTAACTCGTTTCGATATAACGGCAGTGCCCGACTGTCGGGATTTACTGTTATAAAGTGTTACATTTTCACTGGGATCCGATAATGAACAGGTTTTGGAGATGATACTCTGAATCCTCAATTGTAACACAAAACAAAATTCCTTGAATTATTCGATTTTCATTCGCATTCGTACCCGAACTGTTTAACGGCCCGCAGAGAGCCAAATAAGTATATGGCTTTAGATGAAAGTGATAGCTGGAATATTTTAATCTAGTATATTTTCCCGTTGGCACCGGTTTACGACTGGTAATGATTGTTCATAGCCATTATCTCCTGTTCGTTGACCTGTATAGTCTCATTATTCGTTATATTATATATATGATCAGTAGACGAAAGTTAATACATTTTAAAGTAATTACAGCGAGATGGAATGTGAAGATTATAATATTTTTTTTATAAAAAAAATATTAAAAAATAATTTATTGTCAAAAAAATAATTTCCAATGCCATAGAAGTCTGGTTACATAATTTAATAAATGTTTGCATTGTGATGGATATGATTTTCTATTCCCATGCAGGTTTCCTCTGTTGAGGCTCTTCGTCTAGAGTTGTCTTTCTATCTATCTCTATCCCATTGTCACTAGCACTATCCGTAGCTTTAAAGAAATTTCCGGTTGCAGCATAATCCCTGTGGCTGACCCGCGCATCTGACATACTGACCTTGAATCAGCCGCCGCGTACAGTCGCGGTAAGCGAAAGCGAACGTACAGTTAGCAGCTCCTTTGTCTCACTACGGGCGAAAACTTTCCCGGTCGCCCTTGATTTGAAACTTATACCTTTTCGCGACATTGACCCACAATCGGAATACATTCGTTCACAAAATAGCGAATTAAATTTTTCAAAAGTTATTTTCCTGATATTGATAGAAATATATACTAGAATATATTATTTTTCCTAGTAAAAAAATCATATCAAATAAATAAATCAATACAGTTGGGTTTATTATATTGTATATAAACCAGTAATGAGGAACTTTACTTGCAGCGGACCAAAGCCGAAAATATATTTATTAATTTACGTATACTCTTTTTATACACGGTCCACTAAAAATAACGAATTTTTACACGAACTATTTGTACCAACACAATTCCCAGAAACAAAATAATTGTAGTTTTTTTTCAATTTCGCGCAGTGTTACATTCAGTTGTTCATTGGCGCAAAAACATACTTAAAGTACACAATAGGATTTGGACATAATAGAAGGACACAATAGCGAATGGGTAAAAAGTAAACACGATGGTAACATTTATCAACTAACAGCTGCTTTAACCCTTTAATCGCCAAGCCAATTATATGGATTTTTAATCGTACGCCGTATAAACTTCAAATAAAAAGAAACGGCTAATTATATCGACATTCTAACAATCACATTCCCTTCAAAAGACGTCTCTGCATTAATTTTCATTTAAAAATATTATATTTATTCATAAATAAATTAGTAGTAGCGTTTACCGTGGCGCTGGTGGTCACAAGGGCTTGAAAATAAAAGTATGAACATTTTTTTACCAATGATTCCGACCTAGAACGAACGAGCTTTAAAACTGCACTGCAGTTTTGTATGGCTAGATATTAAGAAATGTATAAACAACTTGCGAAACAAAAAAAAATGCATAACAGATCACAGGACAGTAAAAACAATCAAAAAGCTTCATTAGATTCTATCACATTAGACATGTCGTTAGTATTATATTTTTCTTAATTAAAATGCATATGTATGAATAATATTAACAATTTATATATTGGTTTTTAATTATTACATTTTTACACGATTTATTTACATTTTTACGATTATTTTTACACAATTTTATATTTTTTTAAAATAACACAGTTTTTTTTTAATTTAGGAAACAAATCTTCAGTTTTTCTATGAATTCATATCACACTTTTATATGATTTTTAGTGGAAATGTGGTCTTACCGCGTAAAAAAGTGTTGACTGTACTCACGATCCCGTATTAATTCTTATTTTTTTAATATACCGAAATTTATTATACATAAAGTGTCATTTTTCCATTTGCTTTCATTTTTATTTTCTAATTATCCGATAAACTATATGTGTGGAAATTTTCTTTTCGTCACGAATCCTATTGCAAATTGCAAAAAAAATCTTCTCTCCGATTACTCAGAATTTCAATAACTAAATACTATATGGCATTAATTTAAAATGATTAGGTTGTGGGATAGGGTGCAGTAATTTTACATTCGATTTTATGAGTTTTAGATTTTTTGATTGGCATCGTTTCTTAAAATTCTATAGCATCCATAAAAGTCAATTTGACCAGAATGATTAAAATTATATTTCATGGTTAACGTTAATCATTAATTTGATATATTATATTAATTAAAAAAATAAATTGAAAATTATGTGCGACGACGCTAAGAAGATTTAATGTATTTACGTAGTTTTACACAAAAAAAAATTTACTATATTTTTTTTGTACGAATTTCATTAGTAATAAATGTGTATTCAATATATTTTATTGATTAAGATATATTACAATGTAATTAACGATTATTGTGACAATTAATATTCCATACTCCACATCGAAAATCTATAATTTGTGTGCATACTTGATAGAATCACGTAGTCTATCATCGACTAGATTTAATTTAGAAACTTTTGAGCGATTCCTTCGGTGTCATTGTATAAAATAAGATCGTATTAAAAAAGTTAATAGCCAGTGCTGTCAATGCCAGGAGTCAATTATTCGATATGTACATTTTTTAATTCGATTTTTTGTTATATTCAGGATCTTGCTAGCTATATTTAATCGGTCAATTAAATGGATGTAATACCAAATGTTATCAAATTAAAAATTAAATAAAAAGAAGAACGAGTCATTACCGGAATTCACGATTACATAATAACGAACATTATTAGTGAAAGTGATGTAATACAAGAAAATTAGGCAACGAAAACGAGGATAAAAACGACATGCTGATATTTCCTTATCCTTTTAGTTTTTTTTTAGCACCGACATGTCAATGGCGTAGTTGGTCACATTGTGTAAATATTAAACCGGCGAAGATAGCCCCCGAATTATAATGAATCATTAACCTCCAAAAAATGTTGATTTTTAATATTTTCAATAGAGTACATTCAACATAGTGTCGATCAAGGTTTAAGTCTATCAAACTTTATGCACGTTTAATAATTAGGAAGCTTTTTTAAATATCGTATGCCATAAATTCCTACACTCGTCATTATATTAACATTTTCGCAATTTTTCTTTATTTATGGATATATAAAAATAGGTTGAAATAGAAAATGTATCATATATAAATATTTATATACCATCAATCATAACTTTCAGCATTTTTTTAAGAAGAAAGCGTGATAAAGCATTTATTGTATAGCAGGTGCTGTATGTTTTATCTGACGTTGCGTATTCGATTTAAAACAATTTCACGGCTATGGAATTCATATTTAATTATGAATCGATGATAATATTTACTAGCTATTTATATATTTGCATTCTTCGAGTATATCGGATTTAGTTCAGCATCGCAGGAGAAACCAATTTATTCCGAAATTGGATATTCGAAATCCGATACCTATCCAATGGCAATAAGATCTAGTAAATAAATTAACGGTTGTTTGAACTTGAACTAGTTTTCAGAATCCACTATCCGCGATTCAATTTACACGGGACTAAGGTCGACCGACTGATAAATGTTGTTTCATCCATTTGTATTGATCACACGTTTTTATTGTTGATGCAATGTGACCTTGTGCAAAATTGTGGAATCGGAATCATATTTAATAGTTATGGTCTATTTTTAAAAATGGCAAAATGTAATTATATATTATTAAATAAAATATCAGATCTCTGTATTCTCGGTCCAGTAAACGTAGATGCATTTTTGTTACGATGCATGTACATGTGTAAAATTGTATCCATTAAATTTAATTATACACGGTTTACCTATTTTTATGTAAAATGAGTTATGCTTATCGTTTAATAAAATTATTTTATTTGCTTACACAAGGTCCTTATTCCATTGTAAATATTGACGCTGGAAAAGAATCTTTCAATATCTCGAAAAAATAATATACTGTATATCGGACATCGCATATTAATTATAAGAATATTTTCCACTAACTAATGTACGATAAATTTTGTAAAAAGATCTAAACTGAGGTTCTGTTTTTTTTATTTTAAGTATTATTAACATTTTAAATGGTTTTTTGACTCCTCTGTAATGATTAAATTTTCGAGATACAGCAGGATTATAAAGGAGGAAATAATCATCTTCCTCGTGTGCTTTGTCCGTTTTCGAACGTAGGTGATCGAATGTTATTTTTTTCCTCCATATAATTGTCTTTTTTTGGCGAGCTGGAGTAATTCTGGCTCCCAATCCGGCTAAGATGCGAATATTGCGGAGTCAAAGCAGCTTTTTTCTTCCCAACAACCGTTTACCGTCTATTTTTCCCTCCATGGTGATCTGCATATACTTTGGTTCACGAATGATACGTACAAGGTACTTAATTTGACGTGTTTTGACGGTGTCCAGAAGCTTGCGCTCCTTGTGAAGAAGTTAAAGGACGGTTGTATTCTTAACTTGTTTCGTCCATGGAATCTTCACATTACCATATTTCAAACGCTTTCTGAATCATATACAATATTACCATTTATACTACACAATACTATTTATTATTATATTCTAGATTCATCTTTAGAAAAAAATATAAAGTTGATTGAATTTTTGTCGCACTCGATTAATAAAAGAAATCCATTTTCTTGTATTTTATTATCTTCGTCCCATATGGTTTATTTTCTCCATTCTCCACAGTATTATTCGATGACACTAATCTTTGCGAATTTGTATCATCACTATTCATTCATCGGATTGACCTAATGTCCCGGAATTTCTATTGTTCAAAAATCATTTAAAATAGTATCAAACTATGTCAATATATACATATGTTTGCGCTTAAGTTTATGTTAATCCTCTCTTATTAATTATTTAAATGCGATTCAACACATTTGAGACTTGAACAAAAATCAAAACACATTTTCATTGTGCACAAGATGTGAAACTTTATAGTCGACTTATTATAAAATATTTTTTTCGCATTGTTGTCAATTGACGCGTTGTATTGCGGAGCGCCGTTCCAATTTTGAAGAATTATAAATATATCCGGTTTTCTGAGCTTTTTATTTGGACATACACAATTATGCTTTCTATTGTAATTCGTTCATAATTTTTTAAATGAAAACCCGCGGACAAAGTAGAGAAAGGAGGTCACAAGCCGGTAAAGCATCGCGATGATTAATAATTTGGATGATGTGTCATCGGTTATTCAATGTGGAGGATATGATTACGGTCGGTGAAAATTTCTGTGATAGTTGCGTAATTTTCGCAGGGAAAAATATCGTTGCTGTCCTTTAAATTGCCTATATTATGTATTGTGCGTATACAATCGCATTGTGATGCACAATAGCATATTTAATTGGAGATTGCAGAATGTTAATTGCGGTTGTGGTATCGCATTTTGTATTATATATTAACTTTTATAGAAAATATATATATATTTTAATTCCCGCATTGATTAATGCTGTATTATATTCATATAATGTCATTATATATTTTTTTGTTTTCAGTTTTCAACATGGCTTCAAACAGGAAAACGCCATGGTTAAGCAGTGTGGTGTTAGTTTTAGTAGTTATTCATACTAGCGCCCAGGATTATCCAACTCCAGCCGGATCGGAAGTGATTGGAAGGATCGGTTCCGGTGAGCTATGTTTCCATCATCCGTCAATATATCATTGTACCGTCGATATTTAATAACAGTTTTTTTGGATGAGTTTATATTTAAAAACAAATACTCAGCTCCCATAAATAATTATTTGCTGAAAGTAGAGCAATTTTAAAAAAGTATATTAATAGGATATTTCGTTATATTAATATATATTTAAGAAGGTTAAAATTTGTTAAGGAAGGTTTCATTAGCATATTTGATTATCATTGATCTCAATTTAATAGTTAAACATTACCCTTAAAAAGAGTACTAAATAGCGAATTATATAGGTTTTTAAATTCAAATACACCCTTTTGCAAATCAAATACATCCTTTGGCATTTCAAAAACACTATTTTCAAATATCTATTGAAATGTCTATTGAAAAGGTGCTAATTTGAAATGCAAAATGTTGTATTTAATTTTCAAAAAGGTGTATTTGATTTGCAAAAGGGTGTATTTGAAGTAAAAAAGTTGTACTACTGAATAGAAATTGTGTTCGAGACTTCTAGTCTCGAAATTGTCGAAAAGTTATGAATAATTTTGATTCCTCTTTTTCAAGATATTTTTTATTTTGAAATATAGAGAATCGTGTTTTCCGAGAAATTGTTTATGATCGAGAAATTTCACTTATTTATAAATTATAAATTAGTTTAATTAATTCAGTTGGTCGAATCACAAAATTTTGAGTTCGAAAGCTAAAATAATGAAATTATCCAAAACCACATTAAAACGGTTGTTTCATTAAATAATTATTGAGTCTGAGAAAAATATGGCTATAGTAATATAACATGAAGTAAATTTAAATTTACAACATTCTGTCCTTCAGAGTGTTAGTTCAAGATGAACTAAACAGATGATGAGGATTTCCGGACACTGACAAAACCAAAATTAACACATTAAGAGATGAGACATGATCAAGATTATCTAAAAAATCATTAGTTTTTTTTTAAATAAATAATTCATTAAATTTATCGATAATAATAAAATAAAATCGATTATTCATTCATTCAAGATAATTATATAATATTTTTGTGATTCCCGCGATTTGTGATATATTTTTGTAAATATTAATTTTTGCTCTATTCTTTATAATTTCTATTATTTGTGAATCATTTATAAATGATAAAAGTCTAGTCCCGTATTTAATTAAAAATACTCCAATATTTAGTTTAAAATATAACCAAAAAAAACGAATGGTTTTTGCTTTTTCTCGAGATTTCCCGAGAATATTAAATAAAATTCTTCTATTCCCGTGACTCACAAACTTGCTAAAAAAGAGATTTCTTAACCCTGATAATTTTAAAAAGTAGAAATCCAATGAAAACGCCTGTGTTTTTTTAAATCTAAATCGAATGGTACCATTTCTTTTTTACGCGAATCTCTCCTCCAAAAATCAGCGACAATTTAGCACATTCCATAATATACTAAATTACGCGCAAAGATATAAATAATAAAAAGAATCATTACATGTCAATTTAAAACAATTTATTTTTGCACGAATTTTAAGCAATTTAGTGTGTGAATACATTTTGATATTTTTTGGAATCTATTGATCAAGAGTAATATATTTTTACGCAATTATATTATACTTTGTGCGCAAATTTCTGTAGTCAATCTTCAGGGCAAAAAAAATTTTAGCAGTGATTTTGTTTTAATTTGATGAAAATGCATTGCTACGTATTCGTACTTTGTAACTACTTATGAAATGGTTATCACGCCAAGATCATTAAGCGTCCGTCATGACCTTAACATTATTAGCAAAGTTTTTCTGTGTATTGTATTTTTTTTAAACCATTAAATAATAATACGAAACAACACGCTACGGTTGAAGTGTTGGATAATATTATTTAACTAGCCACAATTTTATCATAAGATCTTTAAATTGTGATGTTAATTTATTTAAAGTACACCTGATTCACTTTTTGCGCGGCAGAGATACGCTTCAGGTGATATCGTGGAAAATATATAATTAAAATAAAAAATGGGAGTTTCCATTGCTTAAAATACTCGTTATTGAAAAAAATAAATGGAATATTCGTTTTCATTTTCACGTAAAATATTTTCATGAGTTAATTTAAATTTAATAAAAAAAATATATCGAATCAGTCTTTGCCTGATAATAAATACGTTCGTTTCGAAAGAAAGGACGTACAATAATTGCGTTAAAAATATATGGTATTCCAGAGAATATTTTAAATATGTAACAATTAGTCGATTCGAATTTTCTGAACCATGCTTTTTAAAAATCGCGTAAAAAAGAATAACGTGTATTGCAATTTAAATTATTAATATATTTTGCATTTAAATATACAAATAAGGATTAAATAGAAGTTCGCTCTTAATCTTCTATCGACGCATGTACTTAAAACCGGACACATTCGTACATACACATACATTCTAGTCAAACTGACGAGTTTTTCTACAAAATCAAGATTTCTCATGGCTCGCTAAAACTGAATTGCACTTATACGTATATTTTATAACAAATGAATATAATGTAAAACTTCTCTAATGCAAGTTCAGTGAACCTCGCGTATATGCTTGCTATGTTATACCGCAATGTCTAAGAATTTGGCATAATTGCAATAAAATATATTTTTCTGTAAACCGCACGACAAAAATCTAGCTCGATTGTATTCCGTGTAATGTGCTTGATTTATGCCATTTTTTATGATGCATCACAAATCCTATTATGCGTTAACAGTTGTGTTTATACCACAATAAATAAAGCGGATGCGATTTCTATGTGCAATTAATGGCATTCAGTGAAAGTGGTGAAAACACTCGTTGCAATGTCGCCTTGAAATCGCGTGGAATCTCCATTTTCACGGTCGATCTACGGTAATTGATCCGGTGTGTGAGAAAGCCCGGTCATTGCCGACAATTCCAGTTCGATTACCTTCACAATGGCGCTAATTGGCCCTAGGTGCACCGACGACCATCGTCAACGAGTGCAATGACGCCAAAACTGATCTCGAACAATCAATTAGCTATGGAAATCACGCGGTACATACTAAATTATACTGCAAGAAAATTATATTGCTTATACTCATACTATGTATTAAGATGTAATGAATCATTACATCTGGACCGAGTTATAAGTTATACTTTGTAATTTTAGAACATCTAATAATAATTGTATATAATTTACAGGTCCATTAGTGTTCAATAATGAATATAAAGATCCTGGATTCAGTCTCGATTTCAATTATCACGATCATGCGGAAATGACAAGATTTTTAAGAGCAACCAGTGCAAGATTTCCAAATTTAACTGCACTATATTCAATCGGAAAATCTGTACAAGGTACTAATTTAATATTGTAAATGATTTATTTGCTTAATTAAATGTTATTAATAAGAATGTAATTATCAGGTCGAGAGTTATGGGTGATGATCGTATCGGCATCTCCATACGATCATATGATCGGAAAGCCCGATGTGAAATATGTTGGAAACATTCATGGAAATGAGGCTGTCGGAAAAGAACTACTTCTTCACATGATTGAAGTATGCATGATGATAATATTTAGCATTTAAAACAATTGAAATGATTTTAATTTTGATTAAATTTTTAGTATCTAGTAACATCATATGATTCTGATCCTTATATTAAATGGTTGCTCGATAATACCAGAATCCATATTCTACCGTCGATGAATCCGGACGGTTATGCTGCTAGTAAAGAAGGACAATGCGACGGAGGCCAAGGAAGGTCAGTATTTATATATTCAAAAGTATTTATTAGGCATGTATTCCGCAGAGTCAGTATATAAATAATGCAACGCTTTATATCAATATATTAACGTCGTCGATGCGAATATTTCTATTTATTAATTTTATAAAATTATTATGTGATTTTACCAAAGGTACAACGCAAGAGGATTTGATTTGAATAGAAATTTCCCCGATTACTTTAAACAAAACAACAAAAAAGCCCAGCCGGAGACGGAAGCCGTGAAAGAATGGATTAGCAAGATTCAATTTGTGCTATCGGGATCACTGCATGGAGGAGCCTTAGTAGCGAGTTACCCATTCGACAACACTCCAAATTCTAGTATGATGCTATTATAAAAATATTACTCGTTGAATTTTTTTTTAAACAGATCTCAGTTCCTATAATTAATTAATTAATTAGAATTTTCCACATTGATTTTATACATTTGTTACATCAATTTTTAAAAACATTTTAAGATGCGAATTTTAATTCTTTAATTTTTATCGCTTACGAAGGAATATGTCGGTCATCTGCGCTTTGTTCCGGTAAGAGTGTTTACTGTTCAAAATATTCATTGTTTAAATAAGCTAAAATATATGTTTAACAAACACAAAAACCTTTTTGTTAATGTTTATATACAGAGTTTGTTTGATTTTAACAATACACAAGTTAAACACTTCATATAAATTAGTCGTATGTGATAAATTCCATTTATCTTACACGGATATTCTTGTAAAAATATAATTTTGTCTAATAAAGTCATTTTTTATTACATATTTCCTGGCATCAGTTTTCCAAAGTTATTCATCGTCGCCCTCGTTAACTCCGGACGATGATATCTTTAAGCATTTATCGCTCACATACTCCAACAATCACGCCAAGATGTCGAGAGGTGTTTCTTGCAAATCTGGATCACAAAACTTTGAAAGTGGAATTACAAACGGCGCAGCTTGGTATCCTCTCACAGGTAAAACTCATATTTTATTAATATCCAAATATAACGATGTATCGGTATTAATTTTTTTTTAAATTTAAGGTGGTATGCAAGATTATAACTACGTATGGTATGGCTGCATGGAAATAACGTTAGAATTATCTTGCTGCAAATTCCCTCCATCGCATGAGCTACCTAAATATTGGCAAGACAATAAAATGGTGGGTAACAAAATATTTTATATTTAGTATATTTATTAATAATTTGTATAAAATTTCAGTCTCTCATAAAATTCCTGGCCGAAGCTCATAGAGGTGCTCACGGTTTCGTCATGGACGACAACGGCAATCCCATAGAAAAAGCATCGTTGAAAATCAAAGGCAGAGATGTCGGATTCCAAACCACAAAATATGGTGAATTCTGGAGGATTCTTATGCCTGGAATGTACAAATTAGAGGTGAGTTATGAGATATACGTATTTATAATAAAATACGTCATAATTTAATATTAAAATTTATATATCACTAAACAAAATGTAGGTATACGCTGACGGATTTGCACCAAAGGATGTAGATTTTATGGTGGTTGAAGCTCATCCCACATTATTGAACGTTACTCTAAATTCAGCCAAGGTAATCTAAAGATTTATATTATGTCTTATTATTAATTAAGGTCCCAAAATGCACACAAATAAGTAGAATTATCAATATAATAATTATCACTATTAAAGAATACTTTATCGGTGACGGTACTATCCAATTATAAAATTCTTCCAATAATTTAAACTTAATCTCATTAAGTTTAAATTATTAAACACAACAGTTATCTCTGAATGCATATTTTAATGTATTATAAGAGTACACTTATTTTAAATTCGAGGGTCACATTGAAATTTAGGTAAGGATTACTGCCCTAAATTGTTTTTTATTAGAACTTACAGATGAATGTTTCATAAAATAGTTGCTGGAAATATTAAGAAGTTAATACCGAGGAATGTAGAGTCAGCATTGTCTAAAATATTTACGTAGTGATATTCAATGCCAGCAATGGCCTAGAGATGGAAACTCATTACAAAAAAATGGATACTAAGACGGCTTGGGTTCCCACAGTATGGACACAAAAGGGGAGCCCTCACGTCATGTGTGAGACTCAGGTTCCTTTGACCTCGACTACCATTCGATAGTCTGGCAAGGACCATACGTACAGCTAGTGAGTGTCTCGTGGTTGCAAATGATGATGATGATAATGTACCGTGTATCACAATTTTTTTAAATTTTTTCCTCTATAATTCTTTACAAGTCAACTGAAAATATAATTTACAATATTTGATTGCCCATAAGTTTGGGATTTATGAAGAATTATAATATAAAACATATTATTTTATCTCTTTCCTGTAAATGGTATCTTTTGGCTTCGGTGTTGAAGTGTTAATAGACATATATAGGTTTAAGAATATTTCCAATGGTGTACTAGCATAAATTATGATTAATTTGTCTTGTTGGGTTTTGAAATATCGAAATAGTTGACGACATAATAAATATTTAGTCATCACTTATGCTGGTACCTGTACAGTACTATCGTACAACACTCTATTTAATATTAATACTTTATTTTCTCTGTAAATATTCTAATGAATTATGTGGTACTATGCTATTATTCTCAGGGTTTATATTTGAATCGGCCTAGCAAACACAGAAAACCTTATGAACCACCAAGAAAATATGCCGTTGCTGTACCTACAAATGAAAATATATTTTTCCCATCACCTTAAATTATAACTTTCATATCCTAACCAAAATTCATTTCCAATAAACTTATTTAATTATATAAATACTTATTTACTTTATTTTTTCTAATAATATAAATGACCCAAATTCATCATTAAAATTGTAAATTGTATCACAATTTCTGTTTTCTAAAACTATCATCTTCTCTAATTAGTCCTTCTGATAAAAAAAAATACAGTATAATCAAGAACAAACAAATCAAATCATTTCAAAAAGTTAATCGAAATCAAATTTTTTAATGGTACAAATGGCTATAGTATTAATATAATAATTTAATAGTATTAAATAAAAGCCAATACATGAACTGCCGTTAAGAAAATTGTAAGTAATTGAGTTGGGTACTCATCATTAAAAATAGTAATACATTTTTATGGTAATGGATATAAAGTGCATATATTATTTACTCCATGATTCACATTTTGTATTTTATTCTTGAATAATATTTAACGATATTTTTTTTATAATGAATTATAAAATTTAGTATGTTCGAAACGTATAGAATTAGTGTTTGGATTAAGCACGGTAGAACAAAGTAAGCTTAGATGGGTTAACTTTTTTGGTAGCGGAGGCATATGGATATTGTTAGTAATGATTAAATTAATTTAAATATAATGTTTAGAGTTAATTATAATGATTATAGTTTAAATTTAAGCTGCTATATATTTAATATTGTTTTGATTTTCATATATCACATATCGTTAAGGTAAATGACGTGTAATTTTTTTGAATATTTTTTAAGTATCATCAAAAGTTATGACTTATTGTTTTCTATAAGTGTTTAATAATAACCATACGAAAACCTTTAATATAAAGTTTCAGAAAACGTACATAAATTAGTCTGAAACATGATATAATTTTATAGAAATTTATATTATTCTGGAATATTTTGTTATACTTTTTGAATATGTAATATAACGATACTGGAAGTGCGAATTGGGGAAACAGATTTTGTCCCTTTTATTAATTTATAATAGTTTTCTCAATAATTTATCCAAAGTTAACCTTCTATTTATTTTTTTAAATGTATTTAAGCTTAACACGTTAAAAATACATCCACAAATCTTTTAATACTATATAGAAATATTTAAATTTAAATTCCAATAAAATAATTGTTTTCAAGCAGCGTTATTATATAATCATCAAAATTTAAAAACTTAATTTAAGCATAATTAATTTACACATTGATACATTTTATATATTTTCATAACCTAATCCCACTTTCGTGTCCGATTCCAATCCCCAAAAAGACTATATTTTAAAAATGGCTGATGGATTGTTGATTATGTAAGTACATACTAATAATATATTATAATACAATGCGGATTATACGACTATTTGAAAAAATATTTTTAAAACAAAAACTTTAAAGTTTATATGACTACGACTTTGTATCAAGGAGTTGTGTAATCCCCATTGTTTATAAACAATATGTAAAATATGTATATATATATATAATGAATGCAAAGTAATTAGTAAAGCAAATACCTATTAATCTAATTTCTATAAGGTGCCAGTTAATAATTATGCCAATATCTCCCTGAACTTTATCTAAAATTAACATATAATGTTGATTATTAACACTTTACAGTCCCATCACACAACATGTGTGTCATCAACATGTATGCGATCGTTCCGCTAACGCTTAGTGGGCGACTACACACAGCTTGTGTTGTTTTTTTCAAACGTTAGTGGCCGATCACACAACAAATGTGTTGTTTTTACTTTCGACCATAATTCAGAGATTTCAAACCTTTTCAGTGAGGGTCATATTTAATTTGATTTGCACAAATCACAAATCGCGTAACTGCGCGGACTATATAGTGTTAATACGAAATCTATGCTTTAAAATATAGTATTTGTCAATTTTAATTTGCTTTATGATTATATAGCGAATAGACGGAGGACCATTTTATCGTCCGATAACTCCACCGCATTACGTGCAACGACCGGCCCAGCAGGCCCAAGGGAGCAGTATATTTTCGTCGTTCACAACTGGACTCAATACGCTTATGAACAATATATTTGGTTGAAGTGAATAATTAGTTGGATATAAGCAGTATTGTAATTATATGTATGTATAGATAACAAAAACGTCTGATTTTATTTTAATTGTGAATTACATATTATCTAATTTTAGTAATTTATGGAAAAATCGGTATGCCAACAATCGGGAACATACTAATTCTATTTTTGATCTTGTCGATGTGATAAACCAATATGTTTTTGTCGTTGTATTAAATATGAGACATTCATCATTAGATTATACACTTTTAAATTAATTTTAAAATTCTTATATTATCATAGTTGCGTAGAGATTGACAAATATCAACGATATCAACCTAAAGTAATGTATTTTTTTTTAAATTAAGCCCCTTTTTATTAGCAACAACTTACATAGCAAAATTACAATTAAATGTACAAAAATATTTAAGTAATTATAAAAATAATCATTTAGTATAGATATCTTGTAAGATTAGTATTTATCATTTATTTTGCGATTCCAATTTACATCCGCCTTCCCATAAATTCTATAGCTATCTACATATTTTGCCAGACTTTATATCCCCATCACAAACTAGTGTATTGACAAGTTAAAAGTAAAACATATTGTATGAAAATTATTAAAATATATTTGTGTATTGTATTATGTACGTATATGTAAATTAAAAACAAATGAATCACCGCTGTTTTCATAAACATACACACGTATGTATAAACGTTTAATTAGTCGTGATTAGTGAAATGATTATTCAATGATGTATTACAGATGTTTATATAATTATATGAATGTTGTTCTTAATCCTGAAAATAAATTCAATAGTATCAGTAGTACAGTAACTGTCTTTGTCCATTTTGCCATATTTATGGAGTTTTACGGTTGAAAAATTGAATAAGGAATTAAATTAACGTTATCTAAACGATGTTGCAAAAACCTTTGTGTAAATAGTTATTTTTTTATTTCTTCGTTTTATTGTTTAATTGTAAAGTTTAAATGTATTTATTAAAATCTTAAGTAATAAAAATATTGCTGACAATATTTATATTATACTGAATCAAAAATACATTTATCTAATAATATATATATAGTGAGAGAATATTACATCATTTATAGTTTGTTAATATATAATAAATGTATAACCACCGGACATGTTGAAAAAATATATAAATAAAAATAATTTATTAAAAATATTGAATTTTTTTGTTATAATTAAGTAATGAGGACAACAAAACACTTATCAAATTGTTTTATCGAGATATAAAAAATACATTTCATTTTATACAAGTTTTAAATAAATCGAACTAATACTGAAATTGTTAATTTCGAGTAAAAATATGATTGGCGATCCGATGGAAGAACAAATATTGTTAAATTGAATCACGAGCTTGTTGGAAGCAAGCTATGAACGAAACCAATTGAATATTTTCACTACAACCTCCTGCAAGGCGTTGCTCCAAATTAGATATTTTCATCAAAATCATTATGAGGACTTCCGGTGGCAATTCAACTGAAAAATATTTGCGTTTATTTCATGAATCATTATTACAAATAAATGCATTAGATGGATACTTACTTCTATGGATATAGTTATGGACCTCAGATAAAATATCACAAAGTGCTAATCCCTTAGCTACTTTCAAATCTTTGATTTCTGTAATACGTAAAATTAAGGATAATATTTATAATTTATAATTTTTTTAGAGCCTCAATTTATCAATTTCTTTTATTTGCAATTTTTTTTATGCCATCTTCTGATACTCTCCGCAGATATTTAACTTATATGGAAAATACATTATGAGTAAAGCCTTTGAAAACTGGGAAAGCAGATTTAAGAAAACGGGAAAACAAATTTCCAATTGAAAATATGCAGACAATATTACATTGACAGCCACCAGCACGAAGAAATGACCGAACTGCTCAAAAGAGTTGAATAGAAATTAGGACTCAAGATCAATATTTCCAAAACAAAGCTGATGACAATCAATAGAACCAATCAGCTATCCAGATTCGGTAATCTTCCGGATCTGGCGAGGGGTGAAAAATTTCTATATCTCGGACCTCTACTTGCGAGTAACGGAAAAAGTGAGCTAGAAATAAGAAGGCGAATTGAGATGGTTAGAAATGCAATGTCAAATCTGTTGACATTTTGGCGAAACAGGGGCATATTCCAAAAAACAAAAAACGTTTGGTGTAGAGTCTGGTATTCTCCATTTATACATATGGCATAGAAACCTGAACCATACACGAAAATATTTGAAATGTCGTGTTGGCCACGTATTATTGAGAATACCATGGACCGTAAAGACACAAACTTTTTGTCCTGGGAGATATGGAAATGAAAAGATGACAGATTTTCAACTATATGTCTTAAAGGGGATTCTTTGCTACTTTGGAGATTTCGCTATTAAAATGGTAGCCTGAAGAAGTTCATCGCTCTTGGTTACGTACAACGACAAAAGGGAAAGGGCAAGATGCCCATCCGCTAAGGAGAATCTGGTCAAGAATGGTCACGTTCCTCAAACATGAGGGTGCTAACTCACGAAGAAGTCTTAACCAAATACCCATATGAACAAAAACTATCTATGCTAGTCACCCCGGTGTGACAACTGTCAATTTACAGGGTAAGGAATGTGTTCATTCGATTCATGCAAATCTCTAGGACCCACAAGTATGTGTATTATAACATAATTATGTAAATTTCTCCAGTGGTTAAAGGATTGAAGCTGCGGGCTCCATCTATAAGTACTTTAGGATCTGTGCTTACTTCTCTTAATGCCTACTCTAGTGACTCACATACTGGACAAACCTATCTGGTCGATTAAAGTTCATTTTACCCAATATTTATTAATTATCAATTCAATTATTGCTAAAAATGAAATTTGCAAGTAAATCAAAAAGTGCAGTAAATCATATAAGATTCTAAGAATAGAATTGGAGAAAAATTAATGTATTTTTCATTTATTTGCGAGGGAGAACAATGAATCGAGGTTTTACTGTAGACATTAATTTAAAATAAACAATCAATCAATAGAATAAAAGGATACTCCGGTAACAAGCTGCAAAATCATTTTCGTTAAGAAGCCAATTAACAATATTGTCTATATCATTTCTGAGTGGATGCCCGACGCAGGTATACACGCTTTCTTCAGTAACATTCTTATATGCCATCCACGTACTCTGGAGTGTATTTAATACTTTTCTCATATCCCCACCAGATAACGTAAGAAGTGCTTTGATGCCATCTTCTGATACTGTAATACTGATAACAAACTATTAGTAAGACATACAGAAAATATGTACATGAATTTATTTATATATTACTTCTCGTTTGCAATTATGTCGCGAACTCTTGGTATTATTTGGTTCGACTGTAACGGTGCGAATCTGAATCGAGTACATCTTGATTGTATGGCTGGGATTATCTTGCTCAAATAATTACAAATTATGCAAAATCTCACATTTTCCGTATATTTTTCTATGACTGCAAAATATAACAAAAATTAGTAAATAATATGTATTTTTATTTGCATTTATCCATTGTAGATAAATAGATAATTTATGATATTTCTATAGAGTTAGTATTCATATTTTAAACTCAAGAATCAATAAACATTAAAAAGTCATTTTGTATGTTTGAATAATTTATTTTAACAGTATTACAGATAAACACATAAAAAAATATTTCACATTAATTTATTGAAAAAAAAATAATGGTGTAGCAATAGTTCAAGTACAATTATAAGAAGATTGAAGAATTAATTTCATATGCTTGTCATTATTATAAATTTAGTAATAATATATTTTATTGTAGGCTACACACGGTAGATGACGCCTTTTTCTTAAGTTCTCTTAGCGCTTTTTTATTAGCTCTCCTATTTTTATCCTTTTTCTCGTGCTTATCTTGTCCTTCTTCAGAATTTTTCTTATTCAGATTGGCATCACGAATATTTTGAATAGAATTCATTGATCTTTTTCGTTCGTTAGCCATCTGTTTAACGTTCGGAGCTAATTCAGCCCTAATAACCGTATTATTAAATAACGTTTTATTTACAGGTATGCCTAATACTCGGGAAACCAGAGTTATGATAACCGAACCAATCTAGAAATATTATAATATTTAATATGTCGTCAAATATGTCATAAATCAGAATGAAATCAATTATCATACATTTTCACCAGTACGAGCGGATCCTACGAAGCTAACAAGATTATTGTCTTGAGCAAATGATTGAGCAGATGCTAGTCGTACAGCTCGTTGATGTTCTAAATCGCATTTATTCCCAAATAATGAATATATGGGTGGATTTTCGTCATCTTCAGTTATATCTTTTACCACGTTAAGCCAATGACTTAAACGTTCAAAGCTTTGTAGATTGGTTACATCATAAACAAGAATGATTATCTGAAATATAAACAAGAATATGAATTGCGGAGTATTTTTAATTATATAATAGCTGGAACGATACTTACATTTGAGGCATAGAGATAATTTGCGAGCATGGTCGTATTGCACGAGTTGCCAGCAATGTCCCAAAATTTTATGGGCACGTGTGGTCGATTCGGATAAACTGGACATTCCCCGAGCAGCACTTCGGCACCCTGCGTGGGAGCGAGAGAACCTGCCCATTGAAATCCTAAGTAACGCGCGCATAGCATACTCTGAAATAAGAGACGTAATATAAAAATTGGGCTCCACGTACAATATGTTCATTTAAATAAATACTTACTTTTCCTGTGGTCGGTTCGCCAACCAGCGAAATTTTAATTTGTCTTTCCACAGCAACATCTTCTTCCGAATCAGACATTGTCCATCATATTTTATCACTTTTTCTAAACTCATTTGCAAGCAAGTCTTTTTTATAACGAAAAATTTACGAGAATAAGGTATGTGTATGTATATGAAAACATATAGCACAGGATGATCACAATCTTCTCACTGATTTTTTATTATTCTTTAATATTGAAATATGAATAATTTTATAATTCAATAATTAATTATGTATAAACTCAAGACTGAATATTAATTTAAATATAGCAAAAATAAATTATGCATTATTTATTATATTTCAATATTATATAAATTTATTTAGTTATTTATTAATGAGTATGTACTAGGACGAGTAATGTCGGACGACCGTCACACGAGTGGCGCGTATCGCGACTGAAACTGTTCAACTGCTAACACATTACGGCCGAAAAGGATAAATACCGATTGCCAAAAAATAAATTAGGTATATAAAATAATAGAATAAAAGATCCAACTAATATATACATATGAAGACAAACAAAAGAATATTATTTTTAAATTGATTCATTTTAAATATTTTGTTTTTAATTTAAAATGAATAAATAGGTTGTCGTACGTAATGGGTTAAAGTTAACTGCCCTACTACACTGCATTTTAATTCACACGGCCAAAAATAACGATCGCTTGACCATAGGGTGCCATTACACACCCATGGGGAATTGATCGTATGCAATAATAAGAACCGCTAAAGACGTAATATAATATTTTTCACGATATTATACACGATTTTCCAATAGCAGATCGCAATCAAAACATGGACGTCAAATGACCGTTGCGTGTCGGGACCATTGCCGGGTCAATGTTATAGTAAAATAGCGTTTTTTTTTAAGTAGAACTTGGTTTATAGGTCAGCTCGGCTAACTGGTTGGTGTTGGAGGATGCACATATGTACATATGTGGGCAGACCTGGCGACATTTCAAGGTGGCTCAATGAAATCGCGTGGACCGTGAGGATATAGTGCGAAGTGTAGGCGAAAGGTTCAAACGAGAGCATTTACCTCGCTATGAGAATTAACATCGATTCTACATAAAATGGCGACTGAGGTGGCTGACCAACCCCCTCTGGTTTATTTCTGTTTTAATTAAATAATGAAAAAAATGGTACACTGATTGTATCACTCGGCGACGTAAGGATCCGGGTCAATAGAGAACGCGCGTGCAAATCGCTTGAATGTTCTCATATTTAAATACATGCCTGATCCTCGTTTTATGCGGTAGATTGGATACAGATATTGGCACGGAAAAAATGCATTACTCTAATTTAAATTATAAATATGCATGAAAGCGTTAGAATTCGGACATAATAGAGCAGTTTCAA
>JAGXCT010036034.1:1648-54026 GCA_022495035.1 Philopotamus ludificatus | reverse complement strand
AAAATTTTTATTGAAATTATATAAAATGATGGTAAGTTTTCAGTTGTAGGAAATGATTTCAAAATTGTCGGAAATGGACAATTTATTAAGCAAATGTATAGAGAAATTAAATCAAAACCACATGCCTGTAATTACCCAAATCATAATGAATAAATCACTCAGTCTTTGGGATCATTTAAAATCCCAACATGAAGGAATAGAAGCTTTAAAAGCAAGTTAAAAACAATCATAGCCTTAAAATAATTGGCGAATCGGCTAGTGCAGACGTAGAATCAGCTGAAAAATATCCAATGGAGTTCCGTAAAATTGTGGAAAGGGACTTTATTGGAAACGAATGCTAACACTTACGTTTATTCTATAGAGGAGAAAACTGCTCTTGGATTTAAAGCATCCAAGAATCGTCTAAATCTTCTTCTTGGCGAAAATACATCTGAAGGATTAAAATTGAAACCGTTGTTGATTTATCGATCAGAAACTCCTCGTATGATGAAAGGTTATTCTAAAAACAATTTACAGGATTTTTGGCAAAATAATCACAAAGCATAAATGATCCAAAATCTATTGATGGACTGATTTAAAACGTGTTTCTGCCCAGCAATAAAAAATATTGCGAGGATATTGAAGTTAAAACCTCGAACTCTTCTAGTGTTGAACAATGCGTCGGGACATCCTCTGGAACTTCAGACAAAATGCACTGATTTTCCCGTTGAAGTAGTCATATTTTTACCTCCAAATACCACTTCTATCTTACAACCTATGGATCAAGATAGAATAGAAGCCTTCAAAGCCTATTTTTTAAGAAAAACGATGCGCCAACTCATTAAAGAGACTAATGGACTCCATAAAGATGCAGTGCAAATTCGGTGGAAATAATTTAATAATATGAAAGCTATCAAAAACATCGACGAAGCGTAAAATGAAGTCACCAAGTCGGATTTGAAGGATTTTTGGAAGAAGTTTTTTAGGGAAATTGTTGAAGTTCATTGCATTATTGTGAAAATTATATTTAAAATATCATTTAAAAAATCAGTCCAATAGCCATATCTAAAGGCATCAAAGATATTAATGTAGATCCATTAATGTATGTCTATGGTCCTTCTTAAGAGGAATCATGCACATGGTCACGTTCCTCAGAAATGAGGGAAAGTGGATTAATATCTTATATAAAAATATAAAAATATGTAATCGCTTCACGACTCATAAAAAAAAATGTAGATCAGTGATTCTGAACGGGAGGGTGTTTTAGAGGTCTGGGGGGGAGGGTTTGTCGACATAAAGAATAAGGTATGCTCAATTAGTGCTTTACAAATCGACGAGTATTAATAAATAAGATAACATTATTCCATCAACTGTGTAAAGAAAATAATGAAGAATTCGAAAGACTTATCTTATATACAAAAGTATGATGGCTATCGTAAGAAAATTGTTTAAAAAGATTTTATGCACTATTTGATACAAATGTGGAGTTTTTGGATGTAAACAATAAAGAAAACATATCCTATCTTTCGAATATATTTAAAAAGATAAATTAAAATCACCTGAAACTTCAAGGATATAATATCAGCCTTATTAAAGCCAAAGGCAAAGCCAAAATATTATTTGTCGGCGAAAATACCATCAATTAAAATAAGATATGTTCAAGGGTTCTGTATAATACGATTCAAAGACTATCAAGAACTTGTAATACACAAACTTGGTGAATTAATTAATGTTTTTCAGACGTAGAAAGTGTTAGTCAAAAAATAAAAAAAACAGTTTATTGCGCTACAAAATGACTATGAGGCCAAAATAATATTCAATCACTGTGATTATGATGATTTTTGGCATAGTTTTCGCCATCTATACCCTCTTCTAAGGAAAGAAGTAAAATTACCCACCATACAGGCCTACCCTTTGGCGCAATTAGCTCCTGCCTTGTGCCTCTAAACTTCAGGGGGCCTGGAAGTTTAACTCTAAAAACAGGGATCATAATTTTCCTATTTCGCAGTTGTTTCCAAAATTTACTAGTTTTCAAAAAACCTTTCTTAGAATGATAAAATAACATAATTAATTTTCTACTAGTTAACTACCGTTAGCTTTAAAAGTTAAGACACATGAATTTTATTATAATTAATTTGTATTACTGTGGTAATGTACTGCCATTCGTTTCTAGAAAATGATGTATCCGAACCTATTCCCGTGCTATAATTGAGTGCAAAAACCATTTAAAAGTCTTTTTCACTTCACGACCAATGCATGTAAATATTAAAAGAGAACGATGAAGATTACGAGCGAGTGAGAAAATGAATTAATTTTTAATTTATTTAATGCATACTATTTTGCTATTTACAATGTTTATTTTATTAATAAAGTTATTATTATAAATCGTTTTTCAAAACGAGAGAATTTGTCCAATCACGCATTGTTATCTGTAGCATGACTAATAATTTTCGTTTGTCCATGATCATGACCAGCGTTTTATCATGACTTTACATTTATTAACATAAATTTTAAAAGCATGGGAATAATTATTATAGATATACAGGATGCTTTATATCATAAATTAGCATTTTTTCTGCGTTATGCGCGATAAATTCGAGATTTACATTCTGTTAACCTGTAAACAAGACAAATCTTGCAATAAATTTACATTGCCACCAACCGATGCGCCAACATCGGCCATAGATTATATTTGGTTTCGGCATTCGGTGTTAATTCCGTGTTATATATGGTGAGTGCCTTGTCCATTGTGACCATCGCCTACCGGCCATTGTCCGAACGTGTCTTCATAGTATTGAAGGAGAATCGGAAGACAACAACAATAAGGTGGTTGAGAACAAACGAGGCTGCTGCCAGTCGACTGCCCACCGGTGTCGGTACGTGAATGGGTTAAAATCCCAGTTTGGACATTGTCCGTTTGGACGCCATTGTCCCACCGTACGTGTTATGGTGCCAGAGGTTATTAAATTGAATGGCCGTTTGATTCTTTCTCCTGTGTGTCACGGTTTTGAATGTCAGCCATAGAATGCATCGACGTGCAATACAATAAATAAATTAATAAAAGCGTTTTATAGGAAGAGTGTGGGTGAAGGTAATACAGAACCGTGTTCCAATGCATAAAAAATCACGATGTTTCTTGTAATAAATTGCTTAGAATTTTAACATTTAAATTTAAACGGTATCTGCACTTTAACATATACAACGTGCAATAAAAATGCATAATATGGGTTTTACGTTGTGCATTATTATGAGCCGTTTATTTATTTAATAAAATATACCAATAACTCTTTTAATATAAATCCTATTTGTCTAATAAAGTTAAAAGAATAAATATTATAAATAATCATTTACCTTTACTATCTGCAATTGCGAAAAAAAAATAAAAACAACAATATTCGTTTTTGCAATGTTTTTTCTCGTTCGCATCCGGTACGATGACGATCCGGAAGTGCGAGTGAAACGTGCGAGTGACACGTGCTTCGGACGCTCAGTGTGCAGCGAGACATCGTAGAGCGCGTTGGCATTTGGGCTTCATATTAATTAGTTGAAAAATCCAAAATATCGGCCAAATTATGAAGCATTTTTTACCAATTTTAAGATATTAATAAAGAATTTATCAATATCTTGATTTAAAATGCTTGGGATTTCTGAGATTTTTGACCTTTGGACGACGCAGTTGTTAGTGCAGTAAACCCTTCTATAAAGCTCCCTACTATTACGTGGTTTTTATAACAAAAGTTCGATAGCCCCTTCTATACCGCTTCTTCCTAGAATGTAAATTTTCAAGGTCATATATTGCATTTTCCCAAAATGGTCATTTAAAATAGATAGATGGAAAAATGATTGATGTATTGATTTCGGTCAATTTTTATAATAAAATTAAATTCATGAATTTTGTTTGAGTGATTTTGGTTCCTATAACGTGGGTTTTCTATAATGTGGTTCCGATTTATTCGTTATAAAAGGGCTGACTTTATTATACCCTAAACTAACCTATTTATTTTTTTAAATATAATTAAATAGTCGACTTATGACTACATTGTAACTTTATCATTAAAATGGAAAATTTTCATCATAATATTTTTCTTTGGTTTTTCCTGTAAAAATGATATATTTTTGCGTTTTTTCAGTAGAGAAATTATATGGATATCTGATTAAATTCTTTAAAAGTTATTAAAAAAAATAGTTATCTCTCTATATGTCTGATGACGATATATATCTAGTTCTCGGAAGCTATATTCTAATAATAAGTTTTTGGTCTAAAAAGTTTGCGTTTCATATTACTAGATTCTTCTGAAAATTCATTCCTAATAAAAATCGATAAACTCGAAAAAAAACTATGAATCTAAAATCTATCTGTTACTGAGCTCTTAAAGTCGAGGAATTTGAACAAAAATAAATTAAAAAAGGCAAATCTTATATTAAAATAGTATAGATATAAAAGAAAAACAAAGTTTTCACATCATTTAGAAGGCGTTCTTCAGCGCTCTTCAGTATAAAAAAATCAATGCGATGCAGAAGGCAACAGGAAACCACTGCACGATATATTCCCATGAAAACCCTGTCCATAGTCCTCCATAAGGGGAATCATGCACATGGTCACGATCCTCAGAAATGAGGAAGAGTGGATTAATATCTTATATTTTTGGATTTAAATATATTGAAACTAGAAATAGTATATTATATAGATCTGAAAGACTTAGATGAGTTGAAAATGGCAAAAAAATATGGATCAGCACATTCATAAGCAACTAATCAGGTGAAAGAGATTCATAGGACCTTCTTAAAATTAAGATAGCCTCCATTAGAGAAGACTATTCCAGGATGATATCTTATGATAAAAAGTCTACAAGAATTTTGATTAAAATAATTATTATAAAATATAATATATTATTAATATCAACCACTGAAACCATGAGCATCTTCCGATTTCGATTTACGCCACATATCTCACATCTACACCGTGTATATTTTCCTTCTACAACTTCGAACAATGGAAAGATATCTCCACGCTCGATAGGAGCCGGGCTATAAATCTTCCGAAATTTGGAAAAATATACCGAAGAATCTGAGTTAATATCGGGGAATGAAAAAAAAACATATCATTCATACCTTGTCCGCACGAACTGTCACCGCACTATGATTAATGCTGGGGCCGTCGCTGATTTTCTGACCGACATTATTACCAGTGTACAATTCCGATTTTCGCTTACCTGAAACAACACAAAACACAAATTAATTTCGGCGATATGAATAGCGCAAATTAATAACGATAACGCCGCAGCGTTGCGCAATATCGAACCGCAAATATTTGTAACGATCGCGCGCTTAGCGTGATTCGCCGTTACACGTACGAACGTGTGATGGCTAATGAGACTTTTGTACGGATATCCTTTGAGAACCACTGTGAATCAGGTACGGAGCTCTAAAAAGACAAACATTTATATTTTTCACGAATGTACTAACTAAAACTCCTGAAAATGTGCTCAAAATCAGATGTAAAAGAGAAAATGTTTCATCTCCATATTTCGCATCGGATTATTACCTTCTAGGAAGCCGTGAAAATAAATACTAAACGTGGTTGAGGTGTAGTATTAGTTTCTATTAAATATTCGAATATTAGTTCTAGATCAATCAGTACATATACACATATTGGACGGCATGTTGATGAACAATGTAACGAGCTGTATCCGCCCCTAGGACGTTGTTCAGGTTTGCGGACGGGTAGGGAATCAAACTTTAATTAATTAAATCGAACCGCACATATGGTAATCCTATTGCGGACGGAAAACAACACATTTGAAGGGAGAGTAACATGGCCGCCGACGAGAGTTTTCATCTGCGGGGATGAGTTTTCCCAACTCGGATCTCTTTAGGCTCCGTACAAAGGGTATCGGCTTTTCCGAGCTTTATTGGGCCACTGGAGCATTATAAGACGATTGCTCTCCTCTTTGTTGTATCACATCTCTGCCTTCGCTTCCTATTCTCATCCCATCTGTCTGTCTTTACTTATCACTTTTATATGTACTTTGCGAGAAAAAATGGGAGAGAGAGGGAGTCGTGATACCCGAGCAGAAGGCATCCGACCCGGGCACATCTACCATTGTACAATTGTTATCGCCGAAAGAATGACCCAATAAAAATGATGGTAACAATGGTAAATAAATAGTAATTGGAAATTTCTCCGGCATTGGTAAAATTACGTATGATTTATGCTGAATAGTTTAACCGAAACGAATCTAATCGATCCAGGCGATTAGGAACTAAACAGCGACAAATGAGAACAGCTGCTAAATACAATATATTAGGTAAAGCGAAAAGTAATGTCATTTTTTTAATAAATAAATCTACTAAAAGCATCCTCAATATTTATTGATATATTTTATATCCTCGACAACGTTATAGATGGTTTTAAATGTTCAAAAATGGTTAAAGTGAATAAAAAAGATGGATAAAATCTGGGTAGAATGGTCAAACGATTGTCACAATATATCAGTTAGCCATGGTCAAAAATTGTTACTGAAACAGGCCTGAAAAGTAAAAAAAAATACTAAATTTATTTGCCGAGACTTACTATTTTTATATGTATAGAAGTGATGGCTTGAAAGTAAGGACTACTGAATTACTTGAAATAAGAGCATAGATATTTTTCAGTACAGAGCAGCTTTTTATTATTCAAGTGCTTTGTCTGGATTTAGGCGTAGATCATTTGTATGTTTATGGCGAGCTAAAATAATTAAGGACTTTCCAAACCGGCCTAGCTGCGAATGTTGTAGAGCTACGACAGCTTCTTTCTTCCAAACCAATGTTTACCTTTCGCATTTCCTTCCTTGATAGTCTGCAGAAGGCGATACATTAAAAATATGTCTTAAGTACTCAATTTTACGATTCATTGGAGCGTCGTGAAGCTCTTCGTAGAGAAGCAGCAATAATTATTCAAGGAATAGACGTTGACCTCAATTTTACAGAATAATTATTGGCTTAAATAATGAAGAATCTATAGCAGGGATGAGCAACACGGCGACTTAAGATTTTACATTTTGACAAAGCGATCACCGATCGAGATTAGATGATGTACTGTTTTTTTAATATTAGTTCTATTAATCAATTCGTCACGCGGCTGTAAAACAACCGCGTCGTCCGAAAGGGGTCTATCTTTAATGGAAAATAGACCCCAAGCATTTCAAGTTAATATATTGTTGATTCTTTATCAATCTTCATTTTGACTTGAAATGGATTATTGTAAGAATAACAATTATATTATTAGAAAAATATATGTATATATGTATATATATGAATGTAAGTAAAAGTATGTATGGTTTGTAAAAAAGTATGGTATGGGTTGTAAAAGTATGGTATAGGTTGTGTATGGTATGGGTTGTAAAAGTATAGTATAGGTTGTAAAAAATTATAGTATAGGTGTGTTATGTATAGGTTGCAAAAGTATAGTATGGGTTGTAAAAGTATGGTATAGGTTGTAAAAGTAAAGTATAGGTTGTAAAGGAAAACACATTGCCTTGCAACATCATACGAGACCGCGAATAAAATTGTTTTGTGCAACGCGGGCAAGGTTGATATCAATTTTATCCCTCCTCAACACCCTCCTTCGCCTGGCACATGTCATAGCCGCGGGCAAGGCGATAGATAAGTCAATCCAAACAATTACCCACAATAAGCGGTTTTATTCATCCCCCAGTTATATCGTTATTTTTTCGCGTATCGTGTTAATTGCTTTAATGTTTGATCGCCTTCCGACCGATCGAACAAACGACAGCTCGCCAACAAATAGTGAGTGTCTTAAACCTTTCTTCGACGGCGAGATCCATTAAAATCTTAAACTATCAATATTAACCAATGGGCGAAACCATCTAAGGCCACCATATATAACTTCCATTTATGGTGGTGACTATTCAGAATATATCTTTATCACCTCCCAATCCCACCAAGGTAGCACCAAGACTTTCGACAATGAAAACAACTATCTACCATACCATTAAAATGATGGTTGCTTCTCATTACATTTTGGCACACCTTTAACATAACCCCGCAAAGAGTTATTAGGGGCCCAGTTGAACTTTGATTAATAACAAAACGGCAAAATAATACATGTTGGCCACATCCTTGGTGCGTAAATAAATCTGTCTCTGGCGGAATTCTCACCACAGAGCCAGTATACCTGGGAAGGAAAACCTAATCTGTTGACCAACAACGGTCTAGCAATGTTTCGGCTCCTCTTCCTTCTTTAGGGACCCTCTCTGAGGAGGTCTTTCCATGATGAAGGATTGCATTGCGGACAGGGCTAATAATCACTTGCGACCGGCTGCTTGGAGACTCGTTTTAACAGATATTTTATGCTTGCCTGTGTATATCTATATAGGTGTGTGTGTGGCTCGTTACTCGTCATTCGTGACTCGTTAAAAGCAGATAACCTTAGAGAAGAGAACAAACGAATACCGAGGCAAACCCCTCCTACTTGCCTGACACAGTGAGAGGGTAAAACCGATCAAGATGGTGAAGATGGACGTCCAATGCCAGCAATGGCCAGAGGAGGAAACTCTTTATGAAAACCGCATACCGAGACGGCAAGGTCCCCGCGGTATGGATACGAAGAGGCCTGACGTCGTGTGAGACTCAGGTCCTTTGGCCATGACTACCATGCGAGTTGGTAGTCCATGCCATTTTATAAAGTTTCCTCTTGGCCATTGCTGGTATAAATCTTTCTGCATGTTAATCGGATTTACCTCTCAACTGTCAGGCAATGAAGAGGTTACCTCGGTATTCGTTTCTTCTCTAAGCGATTATCTGCTGGCTGGCGTCGATGCTCACCGCAGGCCTCATCTCAAAAGGGGACAAGGAAGATCCTAACAAATTCCGCTGATCAGCCTCCTGCCAGTCGTGTACAAACTTTTGCTAAAATGCTAACAAACAGATTAGAAAGGCACTAGATATATATATATATATATATATATATATATATATATCATCATCAAGTGCCTTGACTATTTTGGGACGTAGGTCATTTTTTTCTGTTTTTGGTAAGCTTGAACAATTCTGGTGCTTCAAATCCAGTCCAGTTGTAAGTATGGCAAAGCCACGACAGCTTCTCTCTTTCCAACAACCTTTAACCTTCTACTCTTTTCTCCATTATGGTCTGCAGAAGGCGATACTTTGGTATATTAATGACGTCTTTAAAGTACTCAATTTTTACTCAATATTGTTACCAATCCGAGGAGAAAAAAAACGATTTTCATAACATCAGTTTTAGGAAACAAAAATGAATTCTTGAGAATGATAATGGACAAAATAGGAGAGTTAGATTTAGCAAATCTGCTGTTTACATTTTTGGATTTTCAACTTAAGTCAATGAAAGAAGTGTTGAACAAGGCCAAAATAACTTGGATTCGAATTTTATTTAAAAGACGTATAAAAAACAACCAAAAATATTTTGCATATTTTTATTTATTTTATTTAAATAAATATTGTCTCGTAAATTACGAGATTTTAAATTGCATGAATTAAAACTCAGAGAAGAACAGGATAAACTGCATTAATTAACTTGCTATATAAGCAGGTAGCAATGTTACCTCGTTCTTACTCTTAGTGCTAGTTTTGAAGAGTGAAGTTAGATTTGATTATATATTTTTTTGAAAACTATAAAAAGAGTGACAAAGCAGCATATTTTGCTTTATTAGTTTAATAAAAGCATTATATAAAAATTATATAATGAGCCAGTGTCAACGTTGTTTCTAGAAATTCTAGGCAAGTCTCATGCTGAAAGATTGATAAAGCTTGACAAAGAAGTCCTTTACACCCCCTTGAAAAAAAAATTCCATCGTAGCTATTGAAGAACTAGCAAGGAAGCTTGGGTTTGATCATTATATAGGTCAAATATTTATTTCAATTCTAATCTTATTTTAATTGCAGAATTTAAGATGTAATAGTAATTTTGATTTATTAGACTTGTGATTTTAATGTGTTTCATTACGCTATTTTGCATAGAAATATAAATACACTTCATATGCGTTGCATCTAAAATGCAAAAGAAACGTTTCAACAAATTGCATAAAAATTATAGCGTACCTCAGAATAATTTATCAAAATAAATGCGTTGCCATATGGCAACGCATTTCAAACATACATACATTTAATAACCGAGTATTTAAAATAAAAAAAAACGCTTTTTACACTATCGTGTACTCGATTGTATCGTATCGCCAAATCGATTCCGAAACACATTTAACCCCCTGGTAATTTCTTTCCGAGTCTGGATCTCGTCATTTACCGCCGAATCTCCAAACGACACCTCATTTACCGCCCCAGCCGACATCCGATACCCATCATCGTCGACAACAAAATATCGACATTTGATATTGGTACCCACCCGCCTTCTAATCCGATATTTATCGACCTCCATTAATTAGGGACATCCACGATAATTAATTCTATGGGTTCAATATTCAAATGTATGCTACACCTGGCCACGGTGTCATCACTCGATGAAATATACACGAATTAATATAATCACAGGTGTTTGTTATGGACAAATGCGGAGATTTCCGCCAAAAAAATATTTTACGCAGCCATTAGACGTAATATTAATGGACGTTATATCGGGACCGGTTCTATGATGATTGACACGAGATGATTAAAAATTAATATTGATATTTAATGCGGAAAATGTGATAATACGCGGGTCACTGTACGAATCGTCATTTATTTCATGAATATTTCATGTAACTAGTTTATGATTACATCAATCGGAAAAATTAATTTTTGATTTTAAATATTATAAAAAGCTACAAATATTTTTTTAATATATTAAGGAATGCAAATTTTTGAAAATAAAAATTATGGCATTATCCTTTTGGATACTACGATGTTTTTCGCTTTTATTAAAATAACGATACATCTTTGCTTATTTTTTTAAATAATATATATTTATATAAACAAGTATTTATTTAACTAAAAATTAAAAAATATAAAGCTTTTGATTTTTATGCAATATTTAACAACATATAAAATAATAGTCTAAATATATGAACTTCAACCCATCTATCACGGTGGCTCGAAAACAACCGCGTCATCTGAAGGGGGTCACTCAAAGACCCCAAGCAATTCAATTCAAGACATTAATGATTTCTACATCGATTTTTTTAAATAACTTATTATAAGTATAAAAATAGTTATTTATGATATGCTTTATAATTTGGTCGAAATAGAGAACGCTCTCCACAACGTCTCGCCGCAGACTGAACTCTTCCAGCACGTGTCACTCGCACTTGGGACATTGCACCGGATGCGAACGAGATAATATTTATTTTTTACAGATTTTTAAACATATACAAGAAGTTTGAAACATCTAGGATGTATATTATTCGAGAAAAAACTAAAACTTGGATTCTCAATAGCAGGGCTAAAGTAAATTTAAATAAATTGATAATCAATCCTGCGTATTTAAATTCTTGAAAAAACCTCGAAATAAAGAAATCAATTCAATAATTTATGATTCGTTATATTTAGAGACTCGACGACTAAAAAAGATATTTTTAAATAAATATAAACGACCACATTTTTCCTCGTGAATGGGTTTTATCATAAAAAAACAATTAAACTTTATTTTAAAATTCACCTAGCTGCGTTTTTTATTAGGAAAAAATTATTGTTGAATTTTATGTATCTATTTGTTTTTATGATAAAAATATGATAATTTATTATCAAATCTAAGTGAAATATTTCATTCATTTAAAATATTTCTGGAATAGCATTTCTATGCTAATTTTTTTTTAATAATTATAATAGAGAATTAGATGTAGATGTGTGTTAAACAAATTATTAAATCATATTTCCTCGTTAATTAAAAAGAAAAAAAGAGTCTCAAGTATATTGCATCCTGAAGGCAGAGAGAGAATTGTTTCAGTAGCGTGAAACACAACATTTGATGATTAATTAAATAACGCATAATTTCAAGGTTCGGCAGTCAAAGCAAACGATGTTATCATTGCCGTGCTCGACTTCCAAATGTAAATGAGAACAACAAAAGGCAAAGCAAAAGGTACATTACGGCAGTTGAATAATGATACAAATTAATATCTCCAGGAACAGGACATGATTTAGCATTTTGTGAGCAAACGAAGGGCCCCCCACACTCGACTGCTACCCTAAATAATAAAAAAAACCAAAAAAAAAAAATACAATTTTCTCCCCTTCACAATTATCAATGATAAGTAGTGGTCGTTTCCCAAATCCCGGCATTGTGGTCCACCATATTTGTATGTCGATATTAACAAGAGGACGAGACCGTCCCTAAATTATGTATATCGTCTGAGCCTTATTCTTTGACACACGGATCCTGGATGATACCGTATTTATATGCACATATCAAATTCACACGAATTCTATTCATATAATAACACACAGACTACCATATTTTATATACGTGCACACCCTGTATAAACATACAGCTGTTTTAGACATATGGTACCAAACTTTGGGGATTGATAGATGGTGCTATTCTCAGTAAAAAGCACAATCCGAATGAATGCTCGGTCCATTATTAATCGTTTTCCAACTAATAGTATTACAGATATTAATTTCTATCAATATCCAGCTTCTAATATTAATAATATTCATTACTAATGGTATAAAAAAATCTAATCAGGGAGTGTAATGAACTTTATTTTCGTTTATATTTGATTTTTTTATTAATAAAAAAACGAGCAAGAAGAATGCTACGATATTCTATTACATCCTATAATTTACTATTATCCTGTATTTTTTTTTAAATAAAAAAATCACCCTTAATAATATTGCTTTAAATTTTAAATTCTTCATTAAATGTTAATTATTTTTCAATTAAGTGTCGAGAAGCTAATATTATATTGTTCTATAAACCTGAAAACCCCCCAACCTTATTAAATAATACCGAACGATCGGCTTACGCCCTTCATTAGCTAAAGCCTTTGACAAAATTATAGCAAACCGCATTTAAAAAAAGACCCTGAGGTGTTTCTTGACGAATAATACGGTTTTAGACCAGGCCAATTCTACTTCTACGTGTGACATGACATTAGATAGAAGAAGAAGAATTACACTAAACCTAAAGTACCCAAACAAGTTTATCTTCATTGATTTGATGACTATTATTAAAATTGAAACGATCACAAAATTATCTAAATCACTTTTGAAATTGTAGAATAGTTAAAGATTCTTCAAATGTATGGCAAATGTTTTTAGTAGCAGTTAGTTTTTATCATTTTTTTTGAAGATTTGATTTAAAAAATACTCCAGATGTGAGCTGATAGAATCAAATAGAATACAAAATTAGTGGACAACATTATATATACATTAAATAAAATAAAATCGATTATGTTTTGTTGTCCGGTCGAGAAAGGCGTATTATAAATTAAAGCGTTTATTCAAAAAAAAAGTATCTCCCTTTTACATTGTTGTAATGTATTTAGTACACTCAGTAGAAACAACCTTCTTCCATACATTAAACAATTTTTTTATAAAATCACAAATAAAATCACAAGGTTTGGATGGAAAAAAAACTTAGATACCTTTTTTGACATGTTCCAAAGATCGTGCATATATCTATATAATTGATTATCCGATTGAGCTAATACGGAACTAGATGGCGGGTTCACATATCTGTTATCTCGACTCAGTTATTAGAAAAAATAAAGAAACTAATTTGGACGCATTAAGAAGAACCATGCTGGTAAACCGGTGTTAATTTGGACTTCAACAGCTTCTAAGACTCTTCTCAAAGAAGACGCAAAGTCAAGCTCTACATGACTTTCAAAAAACCCGTTCTAGCATACGAGTCTGAATGTTGGGCTTTGACAAAACAAGATCAACCACAACTGAATTTCCTGAAGAGGAGGATTCTAAGACACATATAACCATATTCGATGACAGAGAATATGCGATTCCGAAGAAATGAGGCTGTCGTCAGATTGGCTAGAAGCCGAAAAGGCGTAGGTCTGGTAGGTAGGTAGTTCAAGGTTAAGGAGATTGGACTCTGTACAGAAGGACATTACATCATTAAAGCTTACCGGAAGATGGAACAACGTGGCATAGATCGGTAAAAAATGGAGAAGGGTGTTAGATGAGGCTAGGGCTCTACTATAGGACTGTTGAGCCAATTATGATGATGATATAGCGGGTGAAGAGTAGTAAGTATCCATACGACTTCTTTCCTATACTTCTAAAGGGATTTTTTCAACTGTTCTTGCGCACTACATTCAGAGCATTCAAACTTGTCATCTTTAACTACATTTTCACGTCGAGGATTGTTATTAAAAATAAAATTATCAGTTTGGCATTCTGGCAACATCTTGGACATTCTCCATTTGTGTCACAAATGTTTTTAGTTAGAGATATTCCATTTCTTTCAGCAGGATTCGTGCAATATGCAATTATGTAAAAATTGTTTGTAAGGTATACAATTCTCCATCTTAAGCCACGTTAAAAAAATGTATTTAAAAAAATAACGTTCTCCAGATGTCAACTGGTGAATATTATACAAAAAATGGCTTGTAGGGCTAAAGACTAGAGCCATTTTTTTAGTATTTATTCCATTTGAAAAATGATAAAAAATATACGAACAAAATGTTTCACGTATGGTATATTTAATTTTTGACGTGTGAACGACGAGTTGACGTTTGCATAGCTGAGGTTGGCAACACTGCGTTGTCGAGGTGTCTCAGTTTGACGGCTGCGTTTTACTCCGAAATGATTAAAAATATTATTATTATTTATTACAGGTATATCTATACTCGAGTTTAAAATAAGTATTTATTTAAAGTAAATTTTTTTTTTAAAAATAATAATATAAAAAAATGGATATTTTTAGATTGATTTTTGACCTATTGAACTGCATCCGTTAAAAATGCTATTTTTCTATATGTGAAAGTGGTATAGATAATATATGACGGCTCTAAAAATAAAACGAGCCATATCCACTTAATTTTTTCGGTGAATCTCGCCGGATTTAAAAAAGCCGTTAAACATTTTATTGAAATGAAAAAAAAATATGGTCGACTAGTCAAAAACTCGTTTTATCCGAATTGTTTACGCATTTCACTTGGTTGTCAGGGGGATTCCATCAGTATTACCATATTGATTGATTTAACCATTTTGGCTTATCGTTTCGGACGAAACGAACATGTTTCGCTCCGGCCGACTGTACCGTCAATCAACGTTTCAGATCCATTTATTTATTTTTTTTAATTAAAAAATGCACTTCGAAACGAATTTTCGTTTTTGCGTTGTAAACTTTTCCGCAAAATTTTTTTTTACACACTGACCTTTGGCCCCAGGGCGGCTAAACGGCCCGGCAAAAAATTCAGATTGAAATAACAAACCGTCTCGTTATTTCCGCGAATACGGAATTACAGTAATAATTTATTACTTAATTTCAGCTCTTTCTTCCGAAGAGCAAGAACAAAAAAAAAAGAGAAACAATCTTATCCTCATTTAATAAATTAAAACAGCCAGTGGGATTTTGTAAGGGAAAAAATTGCAGAGATGAGGGATGATTTCCAAAAATTTTATCTCGCGACACGCTAAAACGTTTTAAATTGCACAACGATACCGAATGCGAATAAATTTGCATAAATATGAATATTTTTTTTATGTAAAAGCAGAGGAGAGAGACGGAGAGCGGAGCCTGTTTTGCTCGGGGTCCGAAGACTGCGGCCTTCTGCGACCTCAATTGAGGACGGCCGCCAAACGACCGTGACCTCCGACGCAGAAACGTTCACACGTCGTAAATAGTCGGAGTTCTTTACAAATTCCGTACACACAACCGCATTAGAAATCGAATAATCATGAATATTCAGCATCATTATGACTGTTTTTCTCGATTTCATTTTTTTGTAATCAACGGACGAGATTGATGGGTTGAGATTGTTATTGATTAGTATTCAATGAGCTTACGTAAGTTTCTGAATAAATACTCAAATATCAACCGATGCGAGTGAATGCATACATCAAATTATCACATGTATTCTATAGATTATACAACACCGATACGAATCTAGAAGCTATGTATGTCACGTGAAAGAAACCCGTTTTTCGCGATCCTCGATCATGTTTTGATTTGCAAGTTAAAATATGGAACTAATAAATTTATTTTATTATTATTGATGCTTTGAAAATATCAGCTTGAATAACATGTTATTCATCTTAGTTTTTATTATCGTTTTGATAATAATACTCATGTTTGAGCAGAGTGACCATTCTTGGCCCACGTACTCTCTTTTAGATTTAAAATTTTAATAAAATATTAATTAAAAATATACTATTAACTACTAAAAGAATACTATTTAAAAATACCATTTTCTAAAAAACAATAACTCTAAAAAAAGGGAAAAGTTATTTGCCAGTATATTTCTTCTTCAAGTCCCTTGATTTTCAGACGAAGGCGATCAACTGACCCTTTTTTTCATAAATTTATAGATTTTTGACCATTCGAAATAATTCTAGAGTTTAATACTACCGTTTACCTTCTTTTTTCCCTCTAAGATGGTCGGCAGAAGGTGTTAGGTATTGTTGCAGGTTTGGATGCAGAAGGTTCAATTAAAAGTATAAAAAGGAGTAGAGAATAGTATCTAATTTAAGCTTCTTAATTTTATTTCTTTTCTTGATTTATTTTTGATTGAAAACACTAAATCTGTTTTGACATAAAAAAGGACTTCGTGATAAATAACCCTACCATACACCTAAAATATTTTTTTTTACTGTTAAACCCGGTCTAGGGGTTGGTTTTACTACCTGCCCTTTTTAAAACCATTGTCGTTCACGTCGTTAGTTTGTATACAGTACCCAGTATTTGTCATCAGTCACTAAATAATGGAAAAATAAGTATTTCTCTCTATTTCAATTAATTAAGAATGTAGCATTGCACGGAAAATGGAAAATATTTTAAAGTGATTATAAATTTTATCGTACATATGGTCACCAATTAAATCTTGGTAAAAGTTGATCAAAAAAGATATACAGTATTATAGATTACCCCCTATAACGTACTCTCCTATAACGTTCCCCCTATAACGTTTAAGGCGGTTTTTTCCTATAAAGTCGATCCCCCCTATAATGTATATTTTTTAAAACGCTAATTAAAATTTATATAAAAATATTTTATAATTTATCGTTGATCCTATCTGAACGCAAGTTGCGGGAAGATTAAGTCAGCCAAAATACGAAAGGATATCACTCATCGCGAGTCATCGAGTCAAGTCATTTGCGCTGGTTAACACGTAAAATTGTAAAAAAATGATAATATTTGATATACTGATTTCTTTCAAATCGAAAAATAAAATTTACAAACCTTAACTCTCTATAACGTCCCGCCCCCTTGAAACGTGGAACCTACCTTGACGTTATAGGGGGGTTTAATGTATGTCAACTATCCAAAGGTATTAACAAGATTATAGAGAAAAACGTTTAAACTAAAAGAATAAGGCTCAGGATTCGGATGACTAAATACAAAGGCATAATCGGCTGAGCCGACCCAGGGATAACTTTTATTATTATTAGACTACTTTGGAATAGTACAAGATATTGACTTCATGTCAGATTGCAGGGCACATAACAAAATATGCAGGTTCTTCTCCTGAAAGGCTGCCGCAATCTTCAATAGCTACGAGACTTCAGTTAGTCTCTAAACCAGTATTGTCCAACAGAAATCGTTAGTGGGCCGCATAAAAAACAAAAAGTATTAAAAACAATTTATTAATTAATGTCGTATGTAATTCAACCCACCCTTTATGATTTTCAAATTTAGAGCTAAATGGTATATTGTACAATTATTTTAGGTCATTATTTGTTTTCAAATTTGATATTTTGTGTTTCGTACCTATTTAAGCATTTCTTTATTCAGTTTTTGCAAGTCAATTTCACCTTTTTGAAAATGAAATTCATCCATTTGCAAATGAAATTAATCTTTTTGCAAATAAAATTAGCCCTTTTGCAAATGAAATTAATATTTGTAGAAGGCTCAAAACTCCAATAGGGCCTAAACGTTCCTCGAATAATACGTATGCGGTCCGTAAAATGCGTGCTGGACATCACCGCTCTAAACTCTGGCAGTTCTAACTTGTGTTCGATCAAACCCCAGGGTCTGGTGAGCTGCTTCCTGGTTCAGCGGAGGTCAAACACACACCTGACTTATTATACAAGACTATGAAGAATGATATTTTTTCCAATTAAGGGTTAGGTGAACGCGCATATGAAACTGGTGGGGTTCAGTACCTCCAACAAGGTTAAGAACCACTGCTCTAGGGTATCTCTATATATATTCTGGAGGGCAGTAGTGGGAGTTACCCCAAACTTTTTTCTAAATCCATGACGTCTCGATTGGATCGCACAACTCAATAAATCCTATGCTGTGAAAATATGCTCTTGTTGCATAGAGTAGTATCCTATTTTGAAGATATAGTATAGAACATAGTTTTGGAAGCAGGATTTTCCTGGTTAATGGTTGCCTATAATATGAGCTCACTGATGAATTAATCCCCGAATATCATAGACAAATTAATCATATTTCTTAACGTTACATTATACACGGCTCGTCCACAAAGTAAGTTTCTCTGGAGCTGTTTACAGAAACAAAACAGGAGGTGTTCAGCTATTTTACAGCACCGTCACCGGAATTGAGGACCAACTTTTAAATACTTGTGTCGTAGAAGTCTGTCGTCTGGGATTGGAAATGTGTGGCACGCTAACATGAATTTCTTGAAGTTTAAGAGAAGATAGATTTTACTGTATAGGAATAAGAACTTCCAACTTCAATAGCTGCAACGATGCTACTGTAGTAAGTAAAAGGAAAGTACTGTTAGTGCATATGCCATGCTACGTCATTAACACAATATAAGGTTTTTTAGCTGTGGGACGAATGGGAAACTTACTTTGTGGATGCGCCTCGTGTTAAGTAAAACTAATAAAATTTGATTTAATTTGCATAAGATTCGAACATGAACTGCCGAATTTAGGAAATCTTTCGATTCTTCTTCAAAATTTACATTATGAAGAAAAAGTACAAATTGAACTCATGGATTGTTTTGTAATAATAAATACGTTTTATTTGCGTTATTAGACTTAAGTCCAAAAATCCAGTAGTACTTGAGTCCGTTGCCAGGGTTTTTGTCTGCAATGTCTCAACAAACAGATGGGGGACATAAGCATTTAATAGACAGGAATAAATGACAGATATGATTAAACGGTAGCCACGGTCAATGTTTTAGCGCATCGAGACTACCCCATTGCAAGAACTTGACTGTTGGCCCTCCCTGACCCCCGCAGTAGCTATTACTCATCCGGTTCTCCATAACCTGACCAATTACACAGGAGACTCCAGAGGCAGCGCTTCCCGGACTTCTAATAACAAGGAGGATTATCCGCGAGGCTTTAATTACTGGGGGGCTCCCGGAAGGAAGTCGCGTTATTAAGACGAGTGTATACTTAAAAACGACGGGCAAAGAGAGGAGGGGGAGAGCGCGGGGAGTCGGGGAGGAGCAAAAGCTCGATGTTTATTTTTTCCGTAATTATATTCATCTCGTAAATCGAGCTTTGAGAGCTCGGCTCGCTCTTTTGTTTCACGGGGGAAATATTCATTTTGCAATTTCGCCATGGCACAGATATCAGGTTTATGCTCTACGGTATTATGTTTCGCTTTTTAATCAATTGTTGTTTGCGCGGATTGTAGCTTATTGTTTCAGGGCCGGGTGGAATCTGCAAAAAAAACCTATGAATATATTCATAGAATGTTCGATTGGGTGGATGCCGAAGTAATCCGGGTCTTGCCTGCGAGCTGACGCCGATGGATCGTGTTAAAAAAATTGAATATTTCCATCGAATAAATGCGGAGATTACATCTTAACCATGCTGAAAACGGCTGAAACTATCCATTAAATTATAATCGAAAATTTATATATATTAGAGGGACCGAAAATAATCAAAATTTCTTCGATGAGGTCATTCACAGTTGGTTTGTGTTGAGACACGGTCCCGCAAATATATAAATTTTATTATTACGTTAAAGCCATGGTTGTAAACTTTATTTTTTAGTTATTTTTTTTCTACCAAGGGGAAAGATGTCAAGGTCAACAATTAAAGAAGCATATTTGGATCATTGTATGCTATTTTTGTTCGATCAAGGAAAGAAGGCAAACGAAGCAGTGAAAATAAATTACCGATACTTACGGGGATATTCTTAAACCTAACAAGTGTCACTAGTGGCGTTGTCTAATAATTAGATGATAATAACCTGAAGGCGATGTTGGATTCTGATCCTGGTCAAATATTTGAGGAATTATCATTGAAGATTGGCTCTCCATGGTCTACAGTTCAGGATCATCTTCGTCGCTTAGGAAATTTGTACAGGTAGGGAGTTTGGCTCCTCATGAATTGACGGAGACGGCGCTCGATCAACGGCGTGCATCTGCGCGTCACTTTTGTCTCGGTATGAAGCCGATTGGTTTTTGCGGCGAAATGAAACTGGAGAAGAGAGGTGGGTGCTATACGATAATTCTGTACTAAAAAAACAATGGCTTTCATCCGGAGAAGAACCTGTTCTAACTCCTCGATCATCGCTTACAATAAAGAAGGTCCTTGTTTGTTTTCCTGGAATTATACACTATGAATTACTTGAACCTGGTCAGACCGTGACATTGTATTGTGAACAACTCGAACGAATGAAACAAGAGCCCATAAAAAAACGATCTGTTTCGGTCAATAACAAATAATGTGTTGCATAAAATAACACAGGGAAAAATTAGGGAGCTTGGGTTAGACCTTCTAACTCATCCACTCCAAACACCGGATCTCGTACCGTCAAATTACCACCTTTTTAAATCGCTAGAGCATACATTAAGAGGTAAAAAAAAATGTTGGAGAAGTGAAAATGCACTTGGAAAAGTCTTTCACAATGAAAAATCAAAGGACTTCTTAAAAAAGGGAATCGAACAACTGCCTTTACGCTAGCAAAAAGTGTTGGAAAATATTTTTCAAATAAATAAATGATCTTCGCCAGCAAAATATAAATTTGATTACTTTTCGGTTCCCCTTGTATTAGGCAAAACGGAAAGAAATGCCATTTTTTGTAGTGCGTCACTTTAAAACTAGTTTGTCACCGGTTGCTATTGAGTTCGCCAATCTTATTTGGTATCATTTTGAAGCTCTGTTTTTACTCTTGTCATTTTTACTTTTTTCTTATTTTCTTTACCGTAGTAGAAAAACGTAGAAGCCTGAGATTGAAGAGACACATTTGCGGTATTTCATGCTGTTTTTATTTGATACGGGATTAAAGCCGAACGAAGATACATAGACCATCTGCGATATTTATGAAGACGTCTTGAAACTGTGTTAGATGGTTTAAAAAGTTTAAAAGTGGTGATAGGGAGTTAAAGGATAAACCAAAAACAGGAAGACTCCTCAAAATCGACGATGACGCCATAAATTTATTGGTGGAAGCTGATCCGCGTAAAACAGTTAAGGAATTGTCACATGACCCTGGCTGTCCAATAAAAACTGTGCAAGCACATATGAAAAGGTTGGGGAAAAAACAGGCAAGGAATTTGGGTACCATACGATCTCTCCCCAACGGCCTTGGAGCAACGCATAACAATCTGTACATCTTTATTGTCCAGACACGAAACAGATCCATTTCTCAGAAGAATTATTACTGGGGATGAGAAATGGATCCTTTACAGAAATGTCAGAAGAAAAAACCAATGGTTATCTCCAAAACAGGTACCTGTGCCTACTCCTCGGCCAACATTATCAGTGAAAAATGTGTTTGGTGGGATATTTCGGGTATAATTCATTACGAATTATTAAAACCTGGTCAGAGAGTTCCAGCAGAGTTATACTGTGCCCAATTAGAAAGAATAAAAGTGGAGTTATTAAAAAAACGATCTGTTTTGTTTAACAACAACAAGATAATTTTATAGCTTGATTATGCAAGACCTCATACAGCAAAAATCACCCAAAATCAGAGAACTAAATTTAGAACTTCTGCTACATCTTTTGTATTTTCTGAACATTCTCTTTGTGATAAAAAAATTGCAAATGTTTAACAAGTGAAAAATCACCTGGATTCAAATTTTAACAGTAAACCGCCAGAGTTTTACTAAAATGGAATTAAAAAGTTGCCTATGTTATGGAAGAAGATCATAGACAGAGGATATAACATTTTTTTGTTGCAGTAAAAAAAATGTCATTTCTTTCCGTTTTACCTAATATATTGAATACATTATATCGATCATGATACAAGATTTTACGATCCAAAATGAGTCGGTAAATTACAAATGGCTGTTAATTTTGAAATTTACGATTTTCCCCGCAAGCTAATGAAATATTACACATTTTGCATAGAAAAATATAAGTAATTTTCACCGTTTCTCTCTATAAAAAAAAACGTCGAATGACCTTACGGCACGGAAATCACATGTTTCTTGAATATTTAAATTAGCGTTATACGAAATGTTTATGGTTTATTGCTCCGTGGCAATAAACCACGAGCCAAACGACAAACTGTTATCTTTACTACGGTCAATTAGCTAAATGGCGTACGTGGAAAAAAAATCAGAATGAAAATAGCAATATTACACGTTACAGCATATTAATTGGGATGAAAACTTGCGAAGTAAACGATCGATATGTTATCTCATCTCAAGAAGATGTGGTATAAAAATATATAATAATTATATAGTGCAATGGAAATATGAATCGCACGATGGCGAGTGGGGTGCTCTGCAAATTATACGGATCCATCTGGTTAGTCGTAGCGAAATGGCGGAGATACGCCATTTAATGGCAGAGGTAGCAAAAAGGCGTAATTGCGGTTTGTCCATCTCGTTACTTCCAACGGGGTTATTAAGAAATTGCATTTTAACCGGTTGGCTTCATGACTTATTGCTTTCATGAGGTTTGCTCAGACGCTTCTAGTCCCCGCACAGAATCAGGTATGCACTGGTCTTATTAAATATTATAAATACATATATTTATTAACACATTAACGCCGGCGAGATAATGGCATCTGTTTAACAATGATGAGCTAAAAGAATTTTTTAATACAATAATTGCGTGCAGAATAATTCTCACTACCGCAAATTATATATAATTGATTGAATATAACAGGGTTTTTCGTGCTTTTTTAATCTCCAAATTCCTCTTCTTTAAATTATAAAATAATAATAACTTGCTCATCTAAAATCGAACCATATTTTCAGTAGATACAATTTAATATAAAGTAATAGCATCGTGAAATCAGATTGGCTTAAACCGAATCTGTAAATTTTTCCATGTTTTAAGATTAGATATCTCAATTTGACTCGACAATCTATCGACAGGTATTTGATAGATGTATCATTTCACCTCTGAAGCGATTTATGATCTAAAGGTCACACAGCAGGTCAACAATATTTAGGGAGCCATACTTAAAATAAATAAATCTATAAAAATATCATTATGAAAACAAAATTTGAGTTGAAATGAAGGTGAGGAGATCAAGCTGACAATGGATAGATTGTTGGACTCGGGTATTCATTAAGACCCATAAAAACGCTAGATCGACTACATTATTATCACAATAGACCCAATCTTAATCTTAAATGCATAATACCGCAAAACTAGAGAAGAATTTAGGAAGGAATATGCCAAAAGTTAAGAAAGGAATATTTTAACATCTACAATAAACTTCACAAAGAATATTCCTTCGTAACATTTGTCATTATCATTATCATCATCATTTGCCAGCCACGAGACACTCACTCGCTGAGTGTAAAGGCCTTGCCAGACTTGCGAGTCTTACACGTGAAGAAAGGGCTCTCCTTTCGTGTTCATACCGCGGGGACCCAAGCCGTCTCGGTATGCGACTTTTTTAAGGAGGGTTTTCCTCTCTTAGCCATTGCTGAGTGTTTGGGTCTTTCCAAACTACTTTACTTTATACCCAGGATGAAGCTGTGTCAGACCGGTCCGACACAGTTCTACCAGTATAGCCCAACAAGCCTGTTCAATCGGTGCAATAAAAGTAGTTTTTTCTTAAAATAGGTAATTTTAAAAATAAAACTAAAAATTCTTAAAAAAAGGGAGAAGGAAGAGGGAAAGTAGTCAACTCTCTGAAAGTCGATGCAAAGCGATCCAATGCACTGTAGTAAATAACATTGCTGACCAAGTTCATGTATCTAATTGGGACCTCCACTGGGAGGGGAGATGCCACATCGGACAGCATGGAGTAGGTCGAGACGTGCAACGTTCAAGTGAGGACAGGACCACAGAATGTGACCTGTGTAGTGCTGACAGACGAACCCTTTAAGCTTATCCTTGAAGATCCCGTAGCCAGTCAGGAATTGACTGACCTAAAAGTCTGGGAAGAACCAGCAGCAATTTAGCCTGGCCCCAATAACAGGAAAGAAGAGATAGGTAGTTTACTCCTTGTAGAAGGATTCGCGAACGCTTGACTTTGGATTTAACAAAGATTCGCCTTCGAGTGGGCAAATAGTAGTGGTGCCGATGACAAAGGGATTGTTTTTTTAATAAAGATCTGACGGCTCTCAACTGGATTTCAGGGTCGAGTGAAAGGACCGTAGGCAATAATTAAAAGGGATACTGTTGAAGATGTGAAGGCATTACCGAACTCTCGAATGGTAGTCAAAGCCAAGATAGGATGAGGACTCCCCTTTTACGTCTATACCACGAAGGCCCTCGCCGTCTTGGTATGCGGTTTTTTTATAAAAAGGTTGTCTTCTCTTGGCTATTGCAGACATTAGACGTGTATCTTTTCCTATTTCTTGTATCGCATTTTACCCTCATTACTCAGCATTTACTTTCATCTCATCTATGGGTTTCGATGTGACGTGTCAAACATGGATGTCACTACGCGATCTCCAACAGAGACATAGAAATATTTAATTATGGTAAGACCCTTTCAAAAGGAGAAGTCCCCTAGAAAGAAGGAAGAAAGAGCAAGAGTATCAAAACTAAGTGATTATCGATCTCATTTAAGGGTTTTCCTTCCCAGGGTATAATGGTTCTACTTATGAGAAAAAGAGATAGAATAAATTGTCAAATTTTGACAATTTTTTTAGAATTTCTAGAAAGTGGTAGAAGAAAAAGGTTCTGTGGTCGTAAATTTATTATTTTTTAAATGTCTTAAGAGGGATGTTACTAAGGATTAAATGATTCATTTACTTAAATGTATTAATTAATTTATTAAGAGACAACTAATAGAAAGATTTTGAGATCGTTTGGGATTTCAGCGTTCAAGATAAACCAGGACGCTTCTACAATGTGTATGAATAGTATATATAATTTTACATTGTATCCTTCTAAGCTCTTTAATATGAGAGGAGATAAGAACTTGGAGAAATATTGATTTAAAAATATTGTTTTTTTTATTAAATCATAAATCATGCCATAAAACATGAGATATTTTATAAAAAAAAAATCTATACGTAGTTAGATATGATTTATTCTTCATTATTTATATTTTAATCCCCGACATAATTGAAAAAGTTATGATAATTATTTTATTCATTAATTTTGTTGGGATGCAGACGAGCATCAAACCTGGCGCAACGCAGTGTTGCTAACATTGATTGATAATAAGATGTCAACGTTGAAAGTACTTTTTTACGTAAACAAGGTTTTAACACCTTTAAAAATGGAAAAAAATACGCATAAGGATATTAGTTTGTTGATGAGTAGCATTTACGTCAAAGTTTATTAAAAAATAAATTAAAATAAAGCTTTAAACCTCATTTGACGTTAATTTTTTATTATTTTTCAACGAGAAAGACATAAGTATAACATATTTGCGACATCGTCAGATTACATTCTTATGTGTATTTTGGGGATACACCCCGAGTTCCCGATACTTGGGACTCGCAAGTCTCTTTGCACAGTGCCAAAACCACTGTTGGCTCTATCCATCTTGCCGATGCAAGAACCCGACCGAGTCAATCCCATAATAATTCTGATCAAACACCGATCCGCAGTCCTCCGTCCAGGAATGCCAAACCGTGGGGGCCGCATTAATATTTTTTTATTATATCTCGGACATGATTTATGCTCGGTAATGGCGGCGATCTATCATTACGCTTTTGGAGATTATCCAAAATTACGTTTCGAATACGTGTAACCCGCGAAAGACTATTCGGGACACATGTAAGGGTTTTGCGATATCATGCGAGCGATTTGCGTACGATTTTTTTTTCTTGGCCATAACAATTCGTTGCGTGGCCAAATAATGTGATCGGTGCGTGATGAAAATGAGCTGACGTAAATATACGGTTTCGGATTTCTCGCATAAGCAGATTATGTTGCGGCATTTTTTACATAAATTTGATATTACGGTTTCGCGGACAGAAAACGAAAGAGAACTTGGGGAGATACGGAAGGGGGTGGTGAGAGAAGTGGAGGGAGGGGGAGGAACTCTGTATGCCAATGCCGAGAGAGTGTTTTGAATAACGTTTCGCAATTATCTTCAATGATATGTCGGGCGAAACTTGAATAATAAGCTCGCAGTGATCACATAATTAATTTCTCAATTAAAATTTGTGATTTATGGAGAAACCCAGGGCTGTATGTCGATTCGTCAGCAAAAATAATATAACGACGATGATTGAGAACGCCTGATTAAACACTTATTAAAGCACACAAAGGATGAATTTATATATATAAATAGGCTATACAGCATTGGTGATTTTTAAGCTTAGAAGATTTATTTTGAATTCCAATCGGGGGTTGGAACCAGAAAAAACTGTTATTTTAGTCGGTTTACTCTGTGATTGCCAGCTACTTTAGCAGGAGACAATCTAGTCTGTTCATTCATTACGATGGGATGCCTTCTGAGCTCAGTACTGGCCCCTTACTGTAGAACATCCTGTTGACAATGTCTTATCCATTAACGTCCAGGTTGCTCGACCATAGACCATGCTGATGATATTCTGGTGCTGGTCGTAAGTAACACATATAATAGAATCAAAGATTCTTCCAGGTTTATCTTAGAAAGCATTGGATCCTGAGGAATCAGATTCGCCAAGAACAAGTGCACAGATGTCCTTATCAAGTGTTTACTCCGAATATCTCCATGCACCTCAGTGGATGTGGGGTCCGTTAAATCATTAAAATATCTGAGAACCACAATCACCGAGGACAATTCTGAAAGCACGTAAATCACTGCTAAAACATAAGCTGCTCCATACTATTATGAACTCTAGGCCTGGGGGAACCCGCCCTGTTGGAAGGCTTAGACTTCGTTAGAGAGACAGGATTGAAGCGGACGCATCTCTATTGGGGCTTGTGGCTATCGAGCACGTCTTGGGGACCAGAAAATTCTACCGACCGACGTCACAGCCTTGGACTAAGCCGCACTCAAGAAGAGACTCCATAATATCGCGTTAAAGGTATGGCAATCCCGTTGGTCTGCTGAGAGTACGGGCAGAACTGGTTTCCGGTTCTTCCCCAATGTATTACGTGTCCCAGTTTATCACGAGACATGGCTCCTTTAACGCGAATCTTCATCGTCTGGGCCTTAAGAATGACCCGGCTTACGAGTTTTGTGACTCCAATGAACAATCATCGGAACACATTTTTGGGAATGTCCTGAGTTTTCTTATGAAAGAGAGACTATGCGCAATGTAGTGAGGCGGTCCCCTGACACCCTCTGTCACCAGGACCTTGTCTCCTCCATCCCTGCTTACAGGGCTTTTGTGAATTACGCCGGTCAGGTCGGAGCAAGATTCTCCTCCCTTAACATATTACCCTTGCCTTCTTATGTGTAGGTCGCCTGTATTTCCAATGAGTATTTAGATGTGATAGTTGCAACGATGACTCATCAGAGGTAGTCTACATTTAGACTCACCGTAGGTCGGGCCCTCATTGCATATCGCACATCATCCAAGGCGGTCCTTCTAGTCCTATCAAGTGAGCTTACGCGAGATCTGGAGGCGCGGGTGAGAGCCGCTATCTGGTTAGCCTCCCGAGGTAAAGCTGCCTTGATGGGCTTGTCGGTTCTCCTTGCTTTTACATGTTATGAAGACTCGGATAAATTTATCTTGCGGAAACGGGACATGTTTGCAACCCTTAAGGCATGACAGCAAAGATGGGTCACTGAATCCATCTTCTGTATTGGTTATAAACTCTTCCTCGACCATTTCACTTCGCAATTTATCACTGCCCACGGCACCTTCAATGCCAAAATAGTCAAACTTGGCATACGTGAAGACACCAGTTGCAACTTTATTGAAGGGCCGGAACAAACATCGGAACAAGTATTGTAGGAGTGCCTGAGCTTTAATTCAGATAGGGAAGAGATGTTCAGCGCAGTCAGAAATACCTTAACTTGGTTTAATTCTTTATTTTTTCGGGCCCTGTCGAAGAGAGAAACCCCGAATTATCCTACACCATTCCCAACTTAGAAAGATTTCGCTTCAACTTAAGGGTGTACGTACTAATTGTCATCGTTATACTCAGAGTGCACGTCAAAGTAGGACAGACACCCATTAAAGGACGAGCATAAAAGGCATACCTTCAAATCTACCAGTGGCTCCAAGTGTTACAAGTCAAGCAATGAACTAAGTAGATTGTAAATGTACTCAACACACGTGGCATCTCAAATTCAATCCAAAATAGGGACACGTCTATCTTAAACTCATTAAAAATATTTAGAACTCTGATCTTATAATTCTAATTTTTATCCAATTTAAAGGTAGACTACCATGCTTATTATAAAATTAATAAAAATATTTTTTTTAAATTATGGTAGAAAAATCTTTTATTTGAAGCCCTGATTCTAGCATATATATTTTTGTATCAAATCTGTATTCTGAGCATATCGTATTATTTCAAAACCGATTTTTTTATTAATATGAATATTATGCAAATTAAAATCTAATGTCAATGAACGTCCTCAGCCGTAAAATTAAAGTTGAATCCGTACAAATATATTAATATTATTTTTTTATAGCCGATTTCTAAGATTTTTTCGATGTAATAAAATGCAAATTAATCATTTCCTAATTGCGGCTCAGGATAAACAAACAAGTTGCATAATTTATTAAGCATAATATATTCTCATATGGCACATTAGAGATTTAACGATATCATAGAGCACAACTGCAAAATATCACATGAGAATAAAAACGAAATTCCAATCAAATAGCAGTTAGACGAGTTCTAAGCTTCCATATAAAATTATTATAATTATCAACCGCACGTGTGTGGCGATACGCGAAAGGTTAATTACCGCAAGAGTAAATTTTTGTGAGTGTGTATGTTCGCGTACGTCTTGAAATGAGTGATTTTTAAGTTATTTTCGCATTTGCAAATTGTTTTTGCGCTATTTTTCATCTTGTGACGGGAGGCTGTCAAAATGGCGGGCTCTCGAACGAAGGTAGTTATTAAATTTAATAAATAATTCATCAATAATAATGTATTCTACAAATATCCCTGTGAATACTGCAGAAAAAAAAACCGCGAGATTTCTGCACACGATATAACCCTCGAATGCAATTACGGGGCACTCCGTACCCCGGGTCGATATTTAAATAAATTATCGGTTATATCGACGCGTTTTTCTGACAGAGTGCGAATTAAATTTCAATTCGGCGAAGATCCCCGACGCCAATTGGGCGCCGCTTAACCCTTTGGGCGCCCGCGGGAGAAACCGCAGCTCGTTAACCCGCTGGCGCGGATATGTAAAATTGTGTGATCAAATTTTAACACCTTTGACATTCGGGGCGTGGGACTGAAATTTATTATTCCGCCGGCCTGTTTTACGATACTCGTCGAATAATTTGATTAAATCGAGCTCTTTACAGAATATTGAATACATTAAATCCGAATTTATTATGCCGTTTTTCCGGCCGTTATTACATTTTTTTTCGGAAAATTTACATTGAATATTAATTAAAAAAAATTAACAAAGGCATAAATCGTTTCTTTTCAATTAAAATATGCACCGGGCAAGTAAAAGGCGTAAAAACGTGAATATACGCAAAGATGCCTATGTATAAAAATGCATGGGGCACAAATACGCGTAATTGGCAGTTAAAGTAACGTTTTTGTATGTTTATAATTTTTTATTAAAATAATGTCGATTCTTCATCATCATCATCATCATTTGCCAGTCACGAAACACTCAATGGCTGAGCGTATGGGCCTCAACAGACTCTCGAATGGTAGTCAAAGCCAAAGGAAACTGAGTCTCACACGAGACGTGAAGGCGATTTTGCGTCCACACCTCAGGGATCCAAGCCGCCTTGGTATGCGGTTTTTAGTTTTTGTTGTCCCTCTTTAGGCCATTGCTGGAATAAGACGTGTTTCTTCTACTACTGTTGATATCGGATTTTACTCTGCCGACTGTGTCCAGGAAGAAGAGTGTTTGCCTTGATATTCATACTCGTTATCTGCTTGCCAGTGTTTATTAACCTTGTTGCGCAATAGCAATCCATTCATCGTAGGAAAGACCTCCTTAGAAAAAAATAAGAAAAACAAAAGTATCGAGAATAGCTCTTTAATCGGTCAAGAGTAGGGTTTTCCTTCTCAAGGGCATACTGGTTCTTTGGTGTCAGAACATATATTTTTTAGGGATGCATTATTACGTTTTTGTGGGATTCAATTAGTTAAAAATAAATTTAAATATACACAATAATAAATAATAAGAAACTAATATTTAAACTGTTTAGATCTAAAGGGCGTTATAATGTTTTTACCCATCCCTCAATTTACCCGGTAAATACGTTCCATGAAAAACTGCATAAATAAAAATATGTCAAAAAAGACATGGGATTTGTTCTCGGAAATAAAAAAAAGCATAAAAAACATGATATTTAAGTCAGTAATTTCAACAGTTTTATTTAAACAAACAAAAAGGGATTTTTACGCTGTGTTTTTTAATAGGATTTTTTAAGCTGCATATAAATAAATACACGTAAATCAAGAGATACGTGTTTTTAGCATCCATCTCTCTATCTACCCGGTAGATACGTTCCATGAAAAACTGCATAATTAAAAAATTGCCAAAAAAGACATGGGATTCGTTCTCGGAAATAAAAAACATGATATTTAAGTCAGTAATTCCAACAGTTTTATTTAAACAAACAAAAAGGGATTTTTACGCGATGTTTTTAAATGGGATTTTTTAAGCTGCATATAAATAAATACACGTAAATCAAGAGATACGTGTTTTTAGCATCCATCACTTTATTTTTAAAAAAATATAGCGTTTTGAAACATGAATTTAACGTTTCGGAGTAAATAAAATTACTAGTTTTAGCATCTATTTAGCGTTTATTTCTTAATCACACATTTGAAGTTAAATTTAAATATAATTGCTATTAAACATACAATTTATTAATTGATATTATTAATAATCGATATTTAGAATAATTATTTTGAAATTTTATAATTTTTCGCATCAATTTCGCAAATATCGCTTTTGTTTAGCATTTATCGCAGAAAACAATAATCACGTATCTCTAGTAATAATGAATATATTTTATTTAGGTGTCATTGGAAACGCTCTTTCTTTCTGGATCCAGAAAAAATCTGTATTCAGGTAAGACCTGAGTGGTAGACGGCAGACAAAGATTGGATTCTTTTTAGAGGTACTGATGAAGATGCAAGGATAGACAAGGTAAGTATTGTGACTATAGTTGAGGAGTTGGGCATATAAAAACCGAATCACTGAATTATGATTGACCTCAAGAAGGATTATTCAACACAGAAGAACCACTACGAGTATCAGAAAGATCACCTCTTATCTATGACAAAATTAAAGAAATCAGGCTTTATTTTTACAGATACCAGATGAACCTACAGAATTGAATTGATCGCATCGATTTTCTGGGTCGTAAAAATAGGACTAATAAAGGAAGCAGTAACGAGATACTGCCCGTCCTAGTTTAGGTTGCCTCGGGCGAGTAAGGGGATAATGCACGCCCCATCTCATTTATAATAGTAATTGTTATTAAATACTATGTTACTTAAATTAAATCACGGATGATCCAAGATTTATTCTGTCCCTTCAAGACGACTCGACAAGGAAATTGAATTAAATATCATTTTGATAAGAGTACGACCATTAATAAAACAGGACGAGTCCGGCCCTGTCGGATTACCGAACTGTGTCCAGTTTGAGAATCTCCTAATCCCTTATAATCCCCCCCGTAGCCCTAATATCCGAGCGAGAGTGAATCTGAGGCGAGCAGCGCTTCTCAAAGGCCCACGTCTCGGGATTAACAGTCGTAGATCAAATTGAGGGATGGCCACTGCCGCCGGTACGATAATAATTTAAGGGACACTGGTCCGAGTTATATATCGGCATCGAGATCCTTGCGCCATTACCGTCCAGGACAATGGGATATAGAAACATGGACAGCAATAAAGGACGTAATATATCACGCGAGGATACGTAATATATCAAGTGCGGGTTTACAATTTTTCAAACTCCAGGTAAAAACGCGAATAGGTGAAAAAAATACGGCTCCATTGAAAAAGAATTGCAATATTATTAATCTGCGCATAATGTGAGTCGCGACCGTGTAAGGACCGGATCGAATTATGTGCGGCGTGTGTCTTGTTGCCTCCTCGATGTGACTTGATGGAATTATACACGCGTACAGGATATGTCTACGGGCTCGTGTCTGCAAACTAAACTAATAAACATGAGATGTCTGTGTTTTGACACATTGACGTTTAGCAAATTCATCAATTAATATACAGAAACGTATTAACCGCCAGATGTGAAAAGTTGTTTGTTGCCGATGTTGCATACGACATGCCAATCATCGGATAATTACGTTCGATGATTAATTGCTCGAGGGGAATTAATATCTAGTGCAACAATACGGCATTGTTTGAATCATGATATACAAAATATCCATCAATATTTCAGATATCACATACATAATTCATTCAAAAAAATTAAAACAACTAATTACAGTAATTAACATTAGAATTAAAATGAAATTTGATTCATTGTTTTTCAAGGAGAACCAATAAAAAAAATGACCAAGGCTTACTGATTGTGTTTTCATCAACAGCAGACCATACCAAAGCCTATCATCTATTCCAGGCCTCGCTAAACTACGGCCCACGGACCACATGCGGCCCTTTGGGAATATAGTACGGCTTGAAACAAATCATGAAATATGATGCCTGTTTTACTCCAGAAGAAAAAAGGAAAAGCTGATTCGGGAGAACAATATGTGTTCACATACTTAGCCTAGAAGGAAGAAGCTATTGTGGAAGGGATTAGCTAATAAAACATAAGAAAGGAAAGAAGCAATACTAAGAAGATATTTTTTTTCTTTCTTTACAAAGTTTTTACATAGAGTGGAGTGAAACTAAACGTTTTTTAAAAAACAATGCAAAATATACATGTTAAATAAAATCAGGAATGACTCAATTTTCTCTCCAACGTCAAAATTTTCTTATGAAAACTATTGAGTTTTTAAGATCTATTTAATTTTATTTTAAATTCCTTATTCTAAATATTTCCTAAATGTTAGACTCATAGATAGAAGATGTGTTGACAGCATACACCTGCTATGTATTCTCGAAAACTTTAGCTTTTTATGTGATAACCTTATAGATTAGCATGGGAATCTCATTCTTCTTAGCAATAATTTAATTAAAAATTGATGGCATGATTTTCAATCATTTTTGTTTTATCAATTCACTTAATTATCCTAGGGTTCCATCATCTTCTTGAATTATTTCCAGTCTTTGTCGTCTAAAAACAAATCTTATCGAGCCCTTACTTTACCTGTTATTAAGAAAACTATACTTTTCATCGAGATGTTTTAAAGAATCGACTTGTCATAATTGGTAATAATTAGTGCAAAAGATTTAAATCTCTTAGCCCTTTTCTGAAGACTTGCCTCGTTATTATGACGCCTCAAAGTCTATAAACTTTTTAGATTAATCTAAAAAAAACTGCTAAGTCCTCAAGTCCTCGCCTTAACTTTAAGTCTCATCAAAATAATCCTAACAAGGTCTTACACACCAAAATCCTGACACACGTAACAAACTCAATTTTTTACCATAAACTAATTATACCAAAATTATTGCCATTTCTTTCTTTTGTTCCCTTTAAAATCTTAAAAATATAAGCTTTTTACTTTAAAATCTATACCTACAATAAGTTGATTACTCACTAATAATATCGCAATCTCCGAATCCAAAAATTCATTTTCAGCTAATTATCCGATAATTATTTGTCATAATTTCTGAACAAACTTTTACTTAATTTTCATTGTTACTTATTTTTAAATCTATAAAAATAATAAATAATCATAAAATGCGATAGAATCTATGATATAAATTAAAGAGGCCCAGTCAAAGAAGAAGAGATCTTTATACTTTATTTTTTATGGAATTTTAGGAGTGTTTACTAATTAGTCGAGAAATTTAGAAATCTGTGTCGATTCCGCTGTATTATTATTTAAAATATTTATAAAATGCTGCAGTTTTAGTTATATCTTATTAATATATGACATTTAATTAAACGATTTTTTTTAAATGTAATAACTGAATATAAATCATGTCAAGTGATGCTTGATGCTTATGGCTTGTGGCCTGTGACATAACTCGGCCATAATCAAACAAGTTTAAATTTAGTTATAGTAAAATAATATTGTGTAATAAATAAATATTTAATGCAAAATTGAGGTATTGAGTAAACAATCGCTGTTTAAATATTTGACGCTATGACGAAGCGATACAGTAAATAAATCCATGTTTTTATAATGGAATAAATTATGCGTATATAATACTGAAAAAAAATCCTCCATATATGCTTTTAATTATTTTTTTTACGCATGAAATGCGATTGAAATGAAATTTTCAATATTGGACCATTGATTTTGCGGTATCGCTATCGCACATACAACGTGAAATTTTAATCAAACAAATTAATTCGCCGAGACGGAAAGTTAAAACGTCAAAATCATGCAAATTTTAATTAATATTATATAATTTATGAATGAATGAGTACTCACAGTTATAGACCGCGGATGTGTGATTATATTTATATATGAAAGCTTACCTGAAAATTAAAAAAAAATATATTAGTTATGATATATTCATATGAAATAGCAAACGTGTCAAGTACACCGGATTAATTTGCGATGCGTTAACCCGTTGAACCCTCGGTCTGATGCGATTGTGTACACGTTATGAACCCCGGCATACAATTGAAAACTATTCGCGGCCACTATTAACACGTATTTATGCGAACTGGCGTCGATGTTTAACCCGCAGGTGGCGTCGGAACAAACGACGGCGTCCATTCAATATTCGGACGATTTCAACGGGTTGTATGGGAATCGATGGGGTGGGTAAGGGAACTGAGCGTATAAATTCTGCAAATTGTGTAGGAAATAATCGGTACACAAATTTGACCGGGACCCGTTAATTTGCCCGCGAACGTGACCGAACATTCCGGTCAGAGTGGGTTAATAATCTGCGAAAATTCGTGATAATCGCCAAAATTAATATTAGGTTGAGTCATTAATAACTTCCGATTAGGTTAGACTGTTTCTATTGTTTGGATTTTTATTTTCACTAGATAGATAAGTGGCCTGTCGCACATTCGACAACTAATTAGTGAGGTGGATGTTACAGTGGTGTTATTCCGAACCCTTAAATGGAGAATCAAAACGTGTATATTCATCGTGTGATGCATAGGGTCGTTAGAAATTGGTTTGTAAAAAGTCAACCACCCCTATTGAGCTTCATCAGCTCATGGAGAAGAATCATCCTCCATGAGCTGATGAAGCGCAACGAAATGATTACTAACGATACATACGTTCGGCAGCTGCAAAGAGTTCAAGAAAAACTACTGGAAAAGCGTCATGCACTCGTTGATCGAAAAGACGTTATCCTGTTACACGATAACGCCAGATCACACACGGCAAAAGTAACTCAAGAAAAATTCTGGAGCTCAACTGGTCTGTTTTGAAACCATCTTTTCCTACGGACTACCATCTTTTCTGTTCCTTGGAGAATTTTTTGAATGGAAAAACTTTCATTAGCACTGTTCTGGCAGCATTAAATTGCCAAAAACTTACGCTATTGAACGTATTACTTCAGATAGATGTAGCATCAGCAGTTGCAGATCATGATTCATATGTGACATCGTGCGGCCGCAATGGTGGAACCCGTGATGATGCAACATATGCATCACCGGCTACGTAAGTGTTAACGATGAGCAATACTTTTTTTCAGTCTAAACCTACCAAATGTTATGAGGAGGGGATCGATAAGTTGCCCATAAGATGGGAGAAGATTATATTTAACAGTGGTGAATACGTAATAAATAAATATAATTTCGTAAATTTTTTAAAGCAAAATAAACGTATGATGAGAATTCGGAAGTTATTATTGACTCAAGCTAATATTTAGCAAATGTAGATTATGTAACAAAAGAGTGAGGATTTTTTCGGAATATAAAATAAAGTAAAATCCTGTGCCTCACATATTAAATCGAATCAATTGATCCATCAATCACAATATTACACATTAGCGATATTAAATTGAAGCAATTTGTATCGTGACGTCCGTCTATATCCGAAGACCTATTCCTGTATATAGATGGGGGAGGACGGGGGAGAAGCTGGGTAACCAGGGAGGAGACGGAGGACCATGGCGGTCGCTTTTGACACATTATCTTGAAGGATAATTTGTCATTAGACATCAGCGTTGTTGTTCCTTTGGGGTAGATGAGCAGCGATGGGAATAAGCGGTGACACTTTCCACCCTCTCGCCTTCAATCATTATTATGGCGAGAAGAAATTAATCGAATTAATTAATAGACGCAAATTCGATTAAAAGAAATGAGTCATAATACGGAAGTACTCGTTTTTGCGAGACGAGTGTGCGTTTGCGCCAATCGTGATGCGTGATCTCGTAGTGTGCTGCCGTCACACACATGCATATTGAATTCACAACAAATTCTCAACAAAACAAATAACATTTTTGAAACAAAACATAATTATGTTTGCAAAATTCTCCACAATATTTATATGGCCACTTAAAAAAGTTGTTCCGAACAAATGTTGTAAATATTCAACGACTTGATTACTATGCATAGTTTTGTTGCGGCACGCCATCATTATTATTTCTAAGCGGCGACAATATATTAAAATATATTTTTAATAAAAAATAACATAAATACTTAGAAATTTTATTGTTTTTATGAGAAAAGAAAACATGTATCATATGATTATAATTATATGAAATTCGATCAGCTTTTCGATGTCGAATTATACGCGATTTTCCGGAACCGGGTCAGGTTCGAAGTGTCGCGTGACGGGAATGGCCCTTCGTTACAGACAATATCGGGCCTAGATTGCGGCCCACCCCCCGCTTTGGACCTGAAGCCCTACGCCATCTGCCGCCAGAGACTTTCACGACCAGACACCAAATTTTCTGTCAAAATATGGATTTTTCGCCATAAGTATCTTTAATGTATTCGTGCACGTGGAAAAATTACAGAAACACTAGAGCAATTCTAGCCTTATAATACTACCAGACGTGATCTAATAAATAATTTTAAATAAAAAAATATGCCAAATGGTCTCAACGACGTTTATATTTGCGAAAAAAGTTTATTAACTATAATCTTGGAGTTTTTTTAGGAAATTTTAGATGTATCATGAACGTGCAATTATTTCTTTTGTAGCTAAAGTATAATACCTTCACAATAAAAATTGCTGTACTTAAAATGAAGTATTATAGCAATAAACCTATTAAATTTGATAAAATTTGATAAGGTTAAACATAAATGGCTCATATATTTATAAAATACTATGCGATCAAAGTATTAGGGGACCCGAAAGAAATCGCGTATTTTTTAACCTAATGTTGAAGTGCAGTTTGTATCCAGACAGTAAAGAAAGCATGTCTGCAGGTATTTTTTCACATTGATGGTGAAGTGTCCACAGCATGTAGATATCAATTTAAGTTTAAAAGGTCCAAATCGGAAAATATAAATATAAATGATGGACCTGAATCTGGATTACCTTCTAATTTTGATGACGATATATTAAGATCCCTAGTCGAGACGGATCCATGATTATCAATTCAAGAATTATCGCAAATACTCTAATATCAAGGGTCCTCTGTACGGTAAAACAAATAGAATCAAAATCCTATTCCGACCCCAAAGCCTGCTTTAAAACTACAATAGGTCCTTTTGTTTAATTAGTGGGAAGGAATAATTAATTACAAATTATTAAAACCGTGTAAAACAATTACGGCAGATGTTTACTGTCAGCAATTGGAATGATGAACAAGAAAATAAAAATCAAATTTCTGTAAAGGTTCGATAGACGTGGTAAAATATAACAGAAAGATTCGGGACTCTGCCCATGGTGAGCCTTTACTCTCGCAGGATACTCTTGGCGGTTTCGTGCCCAAAGCATCTACAGAGGAGTACTCCACCAATGATCTCGACGAGATGGTCCAGCTAGGGGTCCTTGTAACAAGGTATCAGTCCGCGGTACTCGGTCAAGGACGCTGAGGTGGTGTCAGAACGCCAGCGATTATAGTGGTCAGCTTGCCAGTTAATTGATTTTTTGATGTGGTTTGCCATGGGGAGACGAGAGGATATATACAGAGTCATCATGGCGGCATCCGTGTGTGGTGCAACAAGATGGCGACTACATCTTACGATTGAGCGCAATGCGGGAACGTCTTAACGTTACGACCGCTTGGGGCACAGACAGAGATTGGCCGCTCGCGGGATTGGCAATGGCGCTGACGGTAATTCATGATGCCACTTGATCCCGCTAGGGGCGCTATATGCCACTCATTATTATAGAAATTATCTCGCACCCTATGAAATAATCACTACACGTCCAATTTTGTTTAACAGGAAAGGAATAATTCTTCACCTCGATGATGGACGCCCTCATAAAGCAAGAATGACCTAAGAAAAAAATCGAATGTTATACTGGTGGTTCAGTCACTCTATTTATATTCCCTAGAACCTGCTCCATCTGATAACTGTGTCATCAGTTCTATGAAGCATACTTTTAAATAGCACATTAGTCGAAAACCACTTAAATGGGTACTTCGATTAAAAACCAGAAAGTTTTTTTAAAAAAGTAATTAAAAAACTACAATGAAAATTATATTTTATAATAATATGTTAAAGAATTATGAATAAAACGTAAATTTTATATATATGAAAAATGCGCGATTTCTTTCGGGTCCCCCCTAATATTTTGAATTAAATGTAAATTTACTCAGAAACGAAATCATAGTTCTTGACCCAAGCATTTTCTGCATTTCATCAAGCAGATTATTATGCATTTTTATTATAAATATTGCTTTAACTGCAATATAATGACATTATTTCAATCAACGATATATCGTTGTTTCGCAATCAAATATAATTATATAACCGTAAGGTTATGATAAAACAATCTTGAGTTAACAGATGTATTAAACCGAAGGTAGCTCGTTTATATTCCATTCCCGGCAATCATAAATTGCATTTGTGTGCAAGATTGAGCGATTATATATATCGAACACGTGATTACACGTGCGCATTACGGTGCACTTTCACGTGGCGGGCGCGGTGTGACGTCATAATGTGATTCGATCGAATTACCCAGATACCGACGGTGCACGTGAACCTATCAGAAGTGAAAAAGGCGTCGCAAGCGAGATGGAAAACGAGAAAAACTGCGAGTTTTACGTGGAGTCGAATAAAGACGCGGGGAAATTGGAAGCTAATCATAAAAAAGGGTAACACGTGAATACGGGATGAGATGCGTCTCGGGATTAGGTCGTTGCCACGTCTCAGTTAAATTTCAACTCCGAACGTGCCGAAATGAATTTAAATGCGAGATGAACCTGTGGAGGAAGCGGGATATACGGAAACAATTCCGAATGCACGGTGGCTTGTTTGTGCGAGGAGGATTGGTAAATATGGACATATTCAATATCGACAATATCTACTATCAGCATTTTTGTGGATAAATTCAATATTTTATATCTATTTTCATCCAGTAAGAGTAGTAAAATTGGTCATTAATTGATCTGGTATATGGTATTATAATATCTATCAACGATCTACGTACTCAGCCAAGTGGTTGATCAGAGTAATAGCTCTGATTACCGGAGAGCTTCCGAGAGCACCTATCTTCACATATCGTGGAAGAAAAATTACTCGCGAACGAGCTCGATGGTAGTGAGGTGGCGCCCATAAGGGCAACTCCCACAGTACAGGGGGGTTATTTACTGCGCCAAGCAACAGCTTGAAGAACTGCTTTGCCAAGAAGATCGACCTTCTTTTCTCGAGGGTTACATACCTGAGGCAGGTATAAAATATGGTAGAATCCAAACTCCCTCATGTAGAGATATCTTGATCTGAGGGAATTCGAGGTGTCACAGGGGGCCCATATAATGGAACCTGATTCGAGCAAGATTCCGTCGAAGAAACTGAATTGCAATTATTTACTATAGCTGCATTATAAATAATTAAAATCTATATTATTACAAAAGTATTATAAATAATAACCAAATATGGCTGAGGTTTTCCTGGAGGGCCCGCTCTACGGTGAGTCTAAATGTAGACTACCTCCTGACGAGCCATGGTGGCAACCATCGCATCTAAATACTCCTTGGAAATACAGGCGACCTACACCTAAGAAGGCAAGGGTAATATGTTAAGGGAGGAGAATCTCATGTGATATTTTGCAGTTGTGCTCTATGATATCGTTAAATCTCTAATGTGCCATATGAGAATATATTATGCTTAATAAATTATGCAACTTGTTTGTTTATCCTGAGCCGCAATTAGGAAATGATTAATTTGCATTTTATTACATCGAAAAAATCTTAGAAATCGGCTATAAAAAAATAATATTAATATATTTGTACGGATTCAACTTTAATTTTACGGCTGAGGACGTTCATTGACATTAGATTTTAATTTGCATAATATTCATATTAATAAAAAAATCGGTTTTGAAATAATACGATATGCTCAGAATACAGATTTGATACAAAAATATATATGCTAGAATCAGGGCTTCAAATAAAAGATTTTTCTACCATAATTTAAAAAAAATATTTTTATTAATTTTATAATAAGCATGGTAGTCTACCTTTAAATTGGATAAAAATTAGAATTATAAGATCAGAGTTCTAAATATTTTTAATGAGTTTAAGATAGACGTGTCCCTATTTTGGATTGAATTGGAGATGCCACGTGTGTTGAGTACATTTACAATCTACTTAGTTCATTGCTTGACTTGTAACACTTGGAGCCACTGGTAGATTTGAAGGTATGCCTTTTATGCTCGTCCTTTAATGGGTGTCTGTCCTACTTTGACGTGCACTCTGAGTATAACGATGACAATTAGTACGTACACCCTTAAGTTGAAGCGAAATCTTTCTAAGTTGGGAATGGTGTAGGATAATTCGGGGTTTCTCTCTTCGACAGGGCCCGAAAAAATAAAGAATTAAACCAAGTTAAGGTATTTCTGACTGCGCTGAACATCTCTTCCCTATCTGAATTAAAGCTCAGGCACTCCTACAATACTTGTTCCGATGTTTGTTCCGGCCCTTCAATAAAGTTGCAACTGGTGTCTTCACGTATGCCAAGTTTGACTATTTTGGCATTGAAGGTGCCGTGGGCAGTGATAAATTGCGAAGTGAAATGGTCGAGGAAGAGTTTATAACCAATACAGAAGATGGATTCAGTGACCCATCTTTGCTGTCATGCCTTAAGGGTTGCAACCATGTCCCGTTTCCGCAAGATAAATTTATCCGAGTCTTCATAACATGTAAAAGCAAGGAGAACCGACAAGCCCATCAAGGCAGCTTTACCTCGGGAGGCTAACCAGATAGCGGCTCTCACCCGCGCCTCCAGATCTCGCGTAAGCTCACTTGATAGGACTAGAAGGACCGCCTTGGATGATGTGCGATATGCAATGAGGGCCCGACCTACGGTGAGTCTAAATGTAGACTACCTCTGATGAGTCATCGTTGCAACTATCACATCTAAATACTCATTGGAAATACAGGGACCTACACCTAAGAAGGCAAGGGTAATATGTTAAGGGAGGAGAATCTTGCTCCGGCCTGGCCGGCGTAAGTCACAAAATCCCTGTAAGCAGGGATGGAGGAGACAAGGTCCTGCTGACAGACGGGGCCAGGAGACATAGCATAGTCTATCTTTCATAAGAAATCTCCGGACATTCCCAAAGAATGTGTTACGCTGATTTCAATGTAGAATTTCAGCTGATCATTTATAAACAAAATAAATAATAAAGGTCTTAAATTTAAACCGTGCGGGATACCGAAAGGTGTGCTGTAAGCATACGATGTTTGGGAGTTGTATGTTATGTCGTGTATTGGATGGATGCGGGGCGGTAGCGGGATGAGGGGAGGTCTTGTAGTTATTCGCTGTGTTACGCTGCGACTCGGAACAGCGTCGTTCATACTTAGTCAGTTTAAATTATACATGTTTTAATTCTTAATCTTCAGCAGCATGATTATGTCTAATATATTTATATAAAATACTTTAGATACAAATTTAATTATTTGAATATTTAAAAATTTACGAGTTTGTAATTCTATAACAGTCTAATTTAAATTTGTAAAATAATAATGTGACTCACGCATATATATTCGCATCGAAGCTCTAAGCTCGTGGAGCTTAGCAGCAGCGTGTCACGTGTTTTTACGCTACAAAGGCCTGAAAAAAATCAGAGTCTCCGGGCTTATTTAAACGAGGGGGGTTTTGTAGGTGATGTAAAGGAGGGGGGCGGAGAACAACTTTCCACAAGTTTTCTCTAGATATTAAGTTTTCATATTTGCATTAGAATCTAGCACGTTGGATATATCCAGTAGGGGGGGGGGGTTGGAAAAATTTAATGAATTCCCTACCCCTCCCTGTCCCGTGCCCCTCCCCACCGGGCTCTACCTCCAGGCAGGAAGTTTTGACTGAATTATGTATGCGATATTTAAAGTTTGTTCGAGAGAGCCGGGGCTCGTCGCGCATTTGCATTTACAGCGCGCGGTATTTGTACAACACGGGTATTTGAATTTATCTCGCGTTATTATTGTGCTTTTTACTATTAATTGCCAACTTTGTGATTTATGTGCCGGGGCAATGTTTGTCGGCCGATTTAAACCACTTGTTTCCTTCAATTATCATTATTTATGGGCGCCGAATTTGCATGTTACGTCAGTGGGCGTCCCGGCGCCCTAATCCAGGCTGTGCCAAAAATTTGAATTTTGCCCGAAGGACGTTTTAATATGTAAGTAGTCGGCTATCGGCCGAAGGTTTAAATGGGATTCGGTAAGGAAATTGGCACTCGGAATCGGAACCGATTTTTAAATGCATAGAACGACCTTTGCCAACAATAAAAAAGTATAAGAACATATATCTAGTTAGACGGCTTAAATAATATTAAATTTAAGCCAATCAATTTATTGTCACAAATTCCGTGAAGCACAAAAAGCCATTAAAAATCACAGCAAGCGACTCTAAAGTGAGAAAGCTTTTCAAGTAATTTTTAACAAATAGATTCAATTAAAAATAAGCTACTGAAACCAATTAAAATATTATGTGTATAAACTAAGAGCACTTTAAAAACTATAAACAATAATGGGTCATAGATACCAACTAGCCTAATTAAGTCAAATTAAATCATTACAAATGACCCAGAAGTTCACGATGGACTTGTACAGAGAACCCGATCGTTTGACTGCTTTTCTTAGAGCCAGAGGAAAAAAAAGCATTTTTACTTTTGTGGGATCGGCAGAGTCGATCCGGGGATTACAATTTACCAGATTACCCTATCTACCAATAAAAATCAAGGGTCTATCTAACTATGTACAAATTGAATGCAGTGCAGTAACCAAGTTCCACTATTGAAAGTGCATCGACGTTTTATTTAATTAACACAAACTGTTTTGCGGCATTTCTATATCGTTTTTAGAGTATTTTTTTTATTTTACTATTTGACGATCAATGGATAGCATTTCAAAAAAAAATCCGGTATATATACTGAGATTGTATAAAGATTTTAAAGATGTGGGGGCAATGAGTATCTAACACTTACATTCCCCCCTGGCCAATTTGTAACTTACAAACAATGACATTGTTTAATATTTTTCTATATTCAGATCTATAAGACTTGTCGATGGAAAACGAAATCCCACGAATCCTAACAGTAAGATTATGCTCTCTATTATTCTCGTACAAAATTATACTTAGAAAAGCTAGAATCTTCTACAAATGTATTTGGATTAATTATCCTCATCCTAATAAAAAAATATTATTTATGAAATGCTTTAATTTTTATATAAATTCATTTGATTTTTTTTACCCATTTAAGTGAGGAGAATATTACAAGATTATTATTGTAGTCATAGAATAATTATAGTAATCAACCAGAATAGATTTGTCGTTAGTTTAGACCGGCAATTATGCGCACGTGACCGGTCAGATAGTTCACAATAAACGTTCACCCAACCTCTTCGTCTGATGATGCAATAATAATAAGTTCGGATACATCACAAACATGTATGAACTTCACCCAATCATCTGATAAAAAACTTCTGAAACACAATTTTTAATATGGCGTCTAGATCCATCAAAGTTTCGATCTTATCAGTGTTGACAAAACGCCGCTTTTTTATGTATTCTTTATTCTCGAATAAAAAAAATGTTATAGGGGGCTAAGTTTGGCGAACAAAGAGGCTGACGCTTTTGTGGATTTAAATATTCGGAATATTCAAAAGTATGGACGTTTTTTTAATATAAATGATTTTAATTAGAGAGATAGTCAGACGGAGTGATATCTGGGGAGTATGGAGGGTCACGAATTGAACTCCATCCGAGGTTGGTTGATGGTCATGCTGCAATAAACTTATCTACGATGCACGAGGGAAGTTCGTGTTTTTGTATCTGAAACTAAACGGTCCAATTGTTCACAATAAAATTTTGCATTTATTGTTTAGCTTTAAAATGAATTATGCCCTTGGAGTCTCACTATACAATCAAAAGATTTTTTTGAGGTCTGGCTCAGAGGTTCGTATTGCTACCAGACTCTTTAATAGCGATTGATTTTTGTGTTTTCAGTTGGTATATTTTTCATCTTCAGCTAGCTCTTTTTCCAATCTTAAAATTTAGTAAAAGTTCCTTCATTTGGTAAAAATTAAACTATTTTAAATATGGTTGTTAAATTCAGATTTTATATATCACAATTCACTCTTGGTAAGTGTGGTCACCAAATTAGTATAAAATACGACTTGAAAGGGCGGAAGTCGAAGGGCAACTAATCCCTGAAAACGATCGACGAAAAAAACGTCTATTCTTTTGAATACTCCTAATATCACGAAAGCTAGAGACAACTGTGTATTTACATTACATTAGCTATTCACAAGGGCTATGTATCATTTAGATTTAGAGAGATATATCAAATTAGACATGTGTCGTTGCAATGCGCATGCGCCGAGGAATCTGAGCGGAATATCGCAGCTCCAATTAACCGAAGTCGCAAACGTGCAATTAAACTCAACGCAAACAATCGGCGAGAGGATACCCGAAGCGCCATAACCGGAAGCTGGAAACAAAACGAGTCTGCTCGGCCAAAGTTGGCGTCCTCCGGGGCGACGCCGGCGTCGGTGCAGAGGATGCGCCGCGTGATTGATGACGCTGGAGCGGCCGGGCATTTAGCACGCGGCTCACACCTCAGGGCGTCTTCAGAAGACGACGCCGCGGTGTCGTTTATAAAACGTTTAGCTCGAATTTTAAACACACAGACAGCTCTCGCATCCCCCCAACTTTCGAATATAGTTGGGGCGACTACTAATGATTGCGAAACAATCTGCGGGTGACAAGTGGAAAAGCGTTATTTTTTGTAGCCGGTGGAAAAAGCGCGAGAGTAATTACGTATGATGAATTATTAAAATTAAAACTCCGACTAACTTTGTTTTATTTTTTGTTTAATTTAATCTCTCTTGTAACCGATTATTTATTTAAAATGGCAAACGTTTATTTAAATTACCATAACACATTTTATTTAACCACTCGACTAATCGAAGCGCCGTTAAAATGATTGATCACTAATAAATGGCGGTGAAAATCATGGGATTTAGACTTATCGTTATTAAGATGAAATTCTTAAATGGTCATAAAACATCGATTCAAGTGACCACACGGCTTTCGCCCGCCTACATCGAACACTCGACGTCAATCATCTCGGAGATACCGGCAGCTAGCTACCAGTCTTTATCCTCTTGAAAAACAACATAAGTCAAAGAAAACGTATCGTCGCCTCCCAAGTAGTTGACGAATAATCCCGTGACAGCTCTGAGCTGCGTTGCGTCACCGTCTCGTATTAATTTCGTTATGAACAAAGACGATGGAAACTTAAATAATGGCTCATTAGGTCATCCTATGTGAAAATAATTATTTTACTCGGAGACATAGCAAACAAAAAAAAATGACTAATGAGCGATTGCCTCACGCAAAAAAATCTCTTTGTGCCCAAATCTAAAATTGATAGGATGACCGTATGTAGCATACGAAAAAAAGCTTTGAATTTATTATTGAACAGTGAGGTCAGTTAATTTAGTATGAGACCGTCCGGTCGCCATTTCGCACAAGTCGAATAAATTCGACTCCCTTGATTCGTCTTCGTTACTCAGGGACATAAAACAGGCACGGAACGGTCCAGAGGCGAAGAAATATATATATGTAATCCTAGATAAAATTTCATTGATTCCGTGTTTTGGCCGTCTCAGAAGCTGTTACGGCCGACTAATGTATCGGCCTCACTATATCAAGATCGAATTACCCGGAGGGCTGGGCAATAAAACGCGATGCTCACTACTAGATAAAGGTCAGCCGGTGGCTGGAGTTTGGCCGGATCGACTCGGGAAAAGTGTCGAGCCCTGCGGGGAGGCCCCGGCTCGGGGCCCGGTGCAGAAAAACCGGGGAATAGGAGGCAGCCCCGGGCCGGGGAGCGTGCCCCTCTGGGCCCCCGACGGCATAACAATTGAAAGTTACATTGTTTAGGAGCGGGCGGAGACGCGAGAGCGTTTCGGGTAATGCGCCAGATCGGCATTTTGTTCGGGATCGACAACTTTTTTTATAGATTTTTTGTTGTTTTACTTATTTCTCAATGCATGGAAATCGGAATCCATGGAAATTTCCGCAGTGAAAGTCGTGAATGGCGCTTCTTTTGAAGGGCATGGTAGTGAAATAAAAATAACGAGAATGAATGCCAAATGCGTTTCGAGGCTATCAAATAAATTTGCTAGTTCGCATTGAAAAACGAACACATAGAGAAAAAAAAAATAATATATTATATGTATTTAAAAAGATGGACGTTTTTAATTATATAAAATTTGAATACTTTATTTTTTACAAATTAATCTAAAATTTAATCTCCATTAGCAAATATAGACATTAGCATAGTCCATTTATAACGTCATCGTGTATATTAAAGAATATTACATTTAAATAATGTTCCATAGATCTGAAAAGATGATAGTTAGACGGAGGGTGACGAATTGATGCACGAGGAAAGGGTTGTTTTTTTCATTTATTGTTTGCCTAAATTTAAAATATTTTGAATAATCTATGCCACTGCAGTCTCATTATATATACAAACGATTTTTTATTTGAGACCGAACTTAGGGGTTAGTTTTGCTACCTGACTCTTTATTATCCATTTTTACGCTCTCCATTGGAATAAAGTACCAATTTTTCACAACTATCGATCAAATCTTTTCTTTGAATTAATATAGATAGATTATTACTGACTTCATTACTCTGTATAACATCGTCTACTTCACTAGGTCTCTCAATTTTGGGGTATAATTTTTAAAACATTTTTTTCCGATTAAATTCTTTATCCATTGCTAACACTTGAAACCATTTAAATAATTTTTAGTACACTACGCATGTTTTCAGTGGCAATTGTTGCAGTCTTCTAAATAAATGATAAAGCAACAAATAAAAAAAAATGTTCACTTGGTTAAAAAATTAATCCATTGTAAATTAGGCTGTTTAATTTGCATTTTATAAATCATAAACAGTCGATAAATAATACGTCTATTTTTTTAATACTCCTGTTTCCAAACATGACACATTTTAAATTAAACATAAATTAAATCAGGTTGTGATTTAATTTAATATTAAATACTAACTTTTATTTAAAAACTCCAACAATTTTTGTCAGCAAAGAATATACTTAAACAACAGGATTGAATGAATACGGAACCTTTAAAGTATACTGCTACGACCTACGATATTTAGATACCTATTCAAATTTATTTTATTCTCTAATAATATTACTAGCAATCTTATATATCTTAAATAGATATAATTCAAAAGATAATATTAAAAAATAAATGAATAAAGAGTTTAAACGAGTCTAGAAGAGTCTATTTTTTAATTAGAGATATTACATTTTGCAGAAGTTTTGGGTTTAGTAACAGACCAGTTATGAAACTATTTTTTTTAATTACGTAAGCATTTTCCTACTTTTAATAATCTAAAGTGGAAACTGATTAAGCACACAGGAAAGCCCGATTATTATTTTTTGGTAAAAATAATGTAATATTTCTACGTCAACTGCACAAAAAATATTACCACACATATGTACTAATATGTGCTAGCTTTCGTGATCAAGGTAATGTAGTGTAAATCTCAGCTGTGACAGAAAAAACTGGTCCATTTTCCGACGTATGTATATTATTTGGCTAATAATATATGGATAAATAATTATTAATATAACGATTGATGCTATCTATCATAATAATCATTAGATTATTAAAAATATATCATGGTTTTAATTTTTTTTATTGATCTGATTTTTTCTAAAAATGATATCTGGGTCTATACTAAATGTAATTTTTATTTTAACATGAAATTGTAACTTTTATTATTTAAAATCAAAATAAATTAGCATATCATAATGCTATTATTATAAAAAAACATTTTATTCCATTCATAAGAAGTTTTTAAGGCTTTTAAGCCCTAAAATTTGATATAAAGAGGGAAGACCCATCGACGAACATCATGGCTTTCGGGCTGGATGCTCAACAGTCACTAGTCTGCTTAGCTTTTCAAACTATGTCTATGTCAATAAGTAAGGAGGTTCAGGTCGACGTTATTTATAACGACTTGACTAACGACTGAAAAGGCATTGGATAAAGTCGATCACATTTATTACTAAATTAGATAATTTAGGATTTTCGGTTAACCTCTTACGATTTTTTTTCATTTATTTAAAGTGGAGGAAACAGTTCCATAAGGTCATGTGTCTACGATGCAACTACAGGCATTCCACAGGGTTCTAATTTAGAACCACTATTATTTATTTTATTTATAACGACATACAACATTTTTTTTCTTGTAATTTCTCACTCTTTGCAGATGACTTAAAACTATTTAAAGCAATTACCAATTAATTAATTTACTGAACAATTTATCATACTACGTAGATATTTTTATTGTAAAGTTCTGTCCTTTCGTTGATCTCTTGTATAAGGTTTTATAATTTTGTATATCAGAACAATTAAAGACATTGTCTTTAAATAAATAAATAAATAGCCAAATGATATACTATTTTGATTTCAATACAATATTTTATTGAAAATAGCTAGTTTAACATAATGCCATTGATTTTATAAAGCATATTAAAAATATATTCATTCCGCTCTAAGATTTCGAAGACAAAGCTTTTGAATAATGTTATATTACTTCAGACACCTGATTTTAAATTCAAATGAAGGCGTATAATAAATATAATTAATTTCAATCTTTATGAAATATTTCGACGCAGACAGACGGCTATTGAACTAGCTCTGTGCAAAATTCAAACATGCTCAATAATGGTGCAGATAATTTTCGCGGCCGAAAACGAAAATGTTTTTCCCGCGCGATCCACTTTGACACATTTTCCCGCAGACCGACTGCGCCCGTGTGTTCATATATTTAAATTAGAATTTACCAGAAAGCGTTTGGACTCTCCTGATGGTGTACAAATTGCTTTTGTATCCGGCGAAATTGAAAACGGTGATTAATCTTTCAATGAAGACACAATGCCGGCAGGTAGAAAAAAATGTACATTCACCGCGCAGAAACAATGGCAACATTCCGAAATTTTCCGACAAAGGCGAAAAGCGCCGCCCGAATCGAAAGGGTTAATTAAATACAACCAGCGAAATGATAATGGAAAAAAAGATCACTGGATAAATTACCGAAAATTTCTGTCCGCCTTAAATTAAAAATTGTATCAACGGTAACCAATTTTACGCTCCATCTTGGGCCTTTTGAATCGGAAATGAATTTGTTTCACAATAGGCTTAATGCCCATTGGAACCAAAGTAGCCCCAGCCCCTCCCCCACCGTCCCTCTACACCACCCGATTGAAAGTTAATCGCATTATGCCACTCCACCGAGCGGTAACGAAAAAAATATAAGAAGTAAGCAGAGTGGAATCCAAATTTTACCCAATTCTGAAATATTGAGGCAGTCGGACCGAGGAGAGGAGGAGTCGGTACCAGAGTACGAGGGGAGGGTAATGAAATGCTCGAAAACGAAATTTCTGAAGTCTTTGTTTGGCCAATTTTGTTCTTTTGTATTTATTTGCGTTCGGATAGCGATACGAACGTCGTGACACATAAATAATTAAAAAAATGGCCCAAAACCAGCCCTTGTATTCTTTAATAAAGATTTTTTTTGGGATGATCCATATATAATAAGGTGACCATTTATTTTTCACCCCAAAATGGGACATTTACATATTTTTAGGTCTAATTGTAGCATCTATTTAGCGTTTATTTCTTAGTCATATATTTAAGTTAAAAATTGAATAAATACATGAATAATTACTATTAATTATACAAGTTTTTAGTGGAAAAAATTAAAAAAATACACAAGAATCTTATTTAAAATAATTTAAATACTTATTAGAACATATCATAAAACACGTTTCAGTGGATGATGGTTCTACACTTATACTATTTGCAGGACACAAAATTCTATATGTTTCATTTTTGGGGCAAGTAAAAGCTAAAAAGTATTTAATTTTATCCCTCTTATAATATTTGATACTTAATGGTGAAAAAAATAGAATAACCCTCTAAACATTAGGTCGTTATTATTGGTAAAAATAGTAGTAAATTTTTTAATAACAATAATGTTTGATATGGAAATTGCATTTCCTTCCAGCTACAGATAGATTAAAGAGTTTGTTTATTAATCATGTTTGTTATATCCTTTTTTTTCTTCATCGGTATCAAAAAATAACAGTTTAGTTTCCATTGGAAAAATGTCACCTTAGAGAATCTTTTATCTTCATAAATTCATCCTACAATAAAAAGAAAAAAGAGGAAATTACATATAAATATTGGTATGTGCATTCAAGAAAAGGCATATTTCTTTAGAGTTTCTATTTATTAATAAAAATAAATATTTTATGTGGTCTTATATTTTTCTAAAGACTAATTTTACTCTAGTATATTTGGCGTTGATTTTAAATAAGAATGAAATTCTTGAAACGATTTATGAAACCATACTTTAATAAGTAGAATGGCTTTGAGAACGACTTTCAATCATGTTTTTTCGCTTGTCCATAACTCCTTCATAGGGACAAATACCCTTTCCACGGGCGCATTATTGGTGGGTAGATATAAAATATAATCAACAATTATTTGAAAGTTCGTATGTTTCAAGTTATTGCTGTAAAAATGTTCGATTTTCGGTTGAAAAATTCCCATTTTGTCACTTTTTCTGGTGTATTGTGTTTGGAAATAAGTAAATACTCATCAAGTACTTTTGTGTCTTATTTAAAAATGGTCGTTTGGTTAAAATCGCACATTAAAATATTTTTAATTCTTCAAAGAATACAGTCCATTCCCCTTAATATTCTTTGCTTACTTTACAGAACTCAGCAGCTGTAGTTTTCATATATTCTTCGTCAACACTACTGTAGCTACTTTCTTGCAATTTCGCCATTAAATTACGAACGGAATGGAGAAGAAACAGAATACTTAAGGCTGAATTGTCTTTAAGTTCATTTATTACGTCCTTTTTTGAAAATGCTAGCGTGGTTTAGTATCTTTCTGAACACAGGACATTTCGGCATACTGAAGGTATACCAATGGGACAGGCTAGCTAATAACGAGACAGTACCGTTCTAAGCTGTATGTATGGTCAGCTTATTCATATAATAAGCGAGTTCTTGCGAGTTAAAGTTTCTAGATTTTTTTCCGAATTGGAAAAACCGTAATACCAATCCATAGAACTTGCAGAAAATGTATATTTTCCGCCATGATAATTATTTTAAAATATTACTAAAGAATTTGAGCAACTTCGCGCGTAGGATTTAAGTCAGTTTGG